>MVAQ01000003.1:0-285769 GCA_014825775.1 Krasilnikovozyma curviuscula
GAATCAAATAGACCATTAGTAGGCCAGTAGCTCTCAGAGTTCATGCTTCCATCTTGAGCCCATGGGCTATCATGTGATATATTCATTCCGTCTCCCACACCAGCAGAGAACGGTATTCCACCGGTACCATTTATGCCCTCGCCGATACCAAGTCCCATGGCTGCATCTCCATAGCCGTTGATTCCACCATCCGGCACAGTGGAGTAGTTGGGTCTGAACTGGTCCGCCATAGAGCCGACGTTGCCTCTAGAGTACGATGTTTCGCCCAGACCGACAGACGACGCTCGACTGTGAGTGTAACTAGGGACTGTCGTTTGATGAGGTCCTCTCATGGTCATTCCATACTGATTGAAGGCATTGGGTACTTGCGGAGTACCTGGCATACTTGGAGCTCGAGAGTCTGGACCTAGCCCTTCCAAGAGTGACTTCAAGAGAGTTGCGTACAATGCTGGCGTGTGGGTTTTGCTGACGGCTGCTTGTTCCAAAACTTGAATACCTTCAGATATCAGCTCCAGAAATTTAACTGGTGAATCGTGATAGACGGTGAGCTCATTTCTGAGCAGCTTGAAGAGACTGAGTATGGCGTAGGATAACATCACGTCTGAATTAAGCCAGAAGAAAGTCAGTCATCATCAACTTAGAATATGAGCAATTTCAGAAAACTCACATGTAGAATCTGGGGAATATCTCAAGTTTCCATTAAGAGCAAGCCCATCTCGAGCAGTCGTCACAACGGCAATAGCAGCAGAGGCTACCTTGGTGTAGAAGGGACCGATATCCTGAAAGTATAGAAGTAGTCAGTGCTCAGATTATCAACACGTAAATGTTGGAGAGATCTAACCATCGGAGATCGTTCCAAAGCGGCTTGGAGACCGAAGGAATTGACCATCAAAGATGCGTCTATCGAAATACTTTGTGGTCAGCTCGTCGGCCATTTTATCATCTAAACATCCACTCACAGGCATGGTAGAACTTTCCGACCGTGACTGCATGTCTTAGAGAAACCTTCCCTTCCTCCGACGAGTTGACAGCCAAGATATTCATCTCACTCTGGAAATGACGCTGCCATGCTTCCAACTGACCGTCGACAGCTCTGAGGACCAATGGATAATCGATGGCCGTTTGAAGACCCGACGGGGTATCTGTACCACTATAGAGAAGATCCAGAGCTCGGGATAAGATTTGCTGTAGACCCACATAAGCTGCAGAAAAGTAAATCGTCAGCATTGAGGTGCCGAAACAGAGACTGATCATATGACCTACCAGTGAGACCCCTGTCGCCAGGAAGGGAGTATTTCGTAGAGCACAAAGTATGTGCATTTCGGATGATATAGTCTTCTCTAATGGAGTACGGTTTACCCATCTGAGCCGCAAGCGACCGATCAATGACGAAACACATCAACCAAGTTCGTTCGCGATTCACAATCTAGCAGCAAACAATCGGGTCAATATGAGACTTGATAGCACTAGGGAAAGGTACGAACCTCTCGGTCTCTTTGCATTGCCAGTTCAGTTTCCTTATTCGAGAGAGAGCTCTTTCGCTGCAGGTTGAGATCAGTTGCGATTCGGATGGCCATCCCCAAAAGAATCCAGGTTCTATCTTCTTCAAATCTAGGAAACACCAAGCAGTTTTGAGTATATCCAGCTAAATAGGGAAGCAAATGATGCCAATGAAGCTCACCTCTCCACAGGCAGACCATAGCTGGCTAGCAACAAATACGCCTGAACGATTTCAACCGACTTGTATCCAGCAGACGGAACGTCAAACGCTAGCTTCCTAACATGTTGATTCAATTTCGCGTGTAGATCCGGACGCTTATCATAATACTTCGCTGCAATGGAACATACTAGCAATCCAAAGTCTTAGCGATCCGAAACAAACAAGAGATGGCGCGAGAGAACAACTCACGAGCAGTCAGCAAGAACGGACTCCGACTAGCAACGAGCTCAGGCGTATGGAACGCTTTCTCAAGGATAGGTATCTGCGGATTCATCAGCCTGAAGTAAATGTCGAACAAGTCGCCCACTTCTTCGTCCGATGTGAACTCTAGCATCTCTGCTTTGACGGCGCGTTCGATGATAATTCGTCGAAGAGGTAAGATTGTCATGGGTCCAGGCTGCAGAAAAATTAATTCCTCGTCAGTCAATATCACAAGTGGGAACGAAGAAAGTAGGAGGAGAGCGGGAGTCGTGTTACTTACCTTGAAGTAACCAGTGCTCGCCACACCTAGCGGATTCTCCGCCGGAACACCGTTACCGTCATCTTCAATTCCACCGTCCACAGCACTCGTACCATCTGCCTCCTGCTTGATAGACTGTACGAGCCTCGCAGGCACGCCGAGCCCAGCTGTTCTGGCGCCCCTCGCTTCTGCTCGCTTATGATTGTGGAGACTGGCCTCAGCAAGCAGCCCGAGCGGGTTCAGATCATTGTCGGGCAGAGAGTGCAGTCTTGGTGACGGAATCCTGACGGGCAGGTTGGGCGGAAACGACACCCTCGAGCGCTGCTGGTTCGGCTGGCCCACTTGGTGGTGGGACGTGTTACTGAGCGTGCTGATGGACGCGTATGGATCAACCTGGCCGTAAGTGTTGGCAGGAGTGGTCGACGTGTGGTGAGAATGATGAGAGGAGGGAGTTTCCGCTTGTGACGGTGTTGAAGTTTCGATAGACGATTTGGTGCGTCGGCTGTTATCATTTGCGGCTTGAATCAGGCTGTCGAATGTACCTGGACTCTGACTACCGATCTGAGGGATTGAAGACGATCCTGGAAAGCCCATGTCTCTAATCGGAGGCAAGTTAATGTTGTGGAACGGTCGAGATGAGCTGGGGTCACTGTCCTTGGCCATGTAGTCAGAGTGTTCTTCGGTGGGTGAGTTGAAACCTGTTACCATAGCTGAGCTTCTTGCAGCTAGAGCTGGATTGTGGATGCTTCGCAGGACCGTATCCAGGGTCTGCTCCATCTTCTGCAGCGACAGGGTCAAAGCCTCGTGTTTCTTGGATGATCGTTTCCCTCTGTTACTCTCTTCAAAGATACATTCGTGTCCTCCAGATTTACAGCGCTGATAACGACCCAAATAACGGTTTCAGTGAGAACCACACTCGGGCTAAGTAGGCGAGTTGGGTAAGCTCAGGGACAAACCTTGCAAGGCCCCCCGTTCTCTGCCCCTTGACACTTCATTTTGAGTTTTCTGTTGGGAAAAGAGCAGCCCCTGTAAGCTGAAAGTCCTTGAACGCCAGAACCAGCGGATTAAATGCGTCGGCAGTGCACCGCGGGGGTTTGATACCTCGTCGGTACCCCCACCAGTGCCCTTTACTTTATCGCAAGAATAGCAAACTCACCTGCACACAGTGCATGCTCTGATTAA
The DNA here is from genome assembly GCA_014825775.1 of Krasilnikovozyma curviuscula. Taxonomy (NCBI): domain Eukaryota; kingdom Fungi; phylum Basidiomycota; class Tremellomycetes; order Cystofilobasidiales; family Mrakiaceae; genus Krasilnikovozyma; species Krasilnikovozyma curviuscula. The sequence continues at coordinate 3,363 of MVAQ01000003.1, forward strand.
TAAGAGAAACAAGGAAGTCAGCAATGTGTTACATCAAGGGAAGCACTATCTTTCCGCAGGATGGGACCGAAGCGAGAAGACGAGGTTTCCAACTGGGTAGGGAGAATACTCACCGACTGCCCCTAGTAGCTTTTGGTTTGACAGGTTTGCCTGATGAAGTGAAAGCAGGTTTCCCATTGCTACTTCCAGCCTGAGAGGAAGGGTTCGTGTTGGTCGGATGGTGAGGTGGGCCATCATCATCATCATCGTCGTCGTCCTCACTGTCACTGCCATCGACGTCAAAGGACGCTACGCTCGACTTCCTGGCCTGTCTCTTGACTGGGGGTGAGTCTCGATGGTCACTTGTCTTCGTGGTGCTGGTGCTGCTACTCCCCATCATGGCTGAGGCTGACCGTTTGTTAGCCGATGCTGTACCGCCGACTGAGACTGCTGCTGCCGTCTGCTGTGCTGCTGCCGACTGGGAGTTTCCTGAGGGAGCCATGGCCTGGAGTCCTGCTGCTGCTGCTTCGATGGCCTGCTGCTGTTGTTGCAGGGTCAATTGATGCTGCTGCGAGTTTGATGGTCGATGGGCAGATGCTACGTTTGTAGGTGGACCCATCGAAGTCCAATGGGGTTGCTGCTGAAAAAGCTGATGCTGACGCTGTTGGAAGTCACTTGGGTCTGTGGCATGTTGGGCGTACCGTGGATCCATCTCGGAGCTTTTCCTGGCGTCCCTGTATTTTTTGCAGATTGTAAACGTCTTCACCGGTGTGAAGAAAACCGGTGACTGGCAATGGCGCTTGAAAACCTGCCGGCAAGAAAGGGCCTGGAGCCGTCCCAGCCAATCAGCGGAGGAGTCGCATTGCTGAGCTTCTTGTGTAATTTTTCTTGAGTTTGAAAGAGTTTCAGCTGATGGGAAAGGAAGACTGGAAGAAAGCGCAGTCTCGAAGTTTCATACGGTTGCGCAACGTCCCAAATAGCTATACCCAAAATGGCGTGGGATAGCCAACGTAGAAATCATATAGCAATGTACTAGGGATACGAACAGAATTCATCAAGACCTCACTACAATCACGAACCTCTTCCCGTCCCCTTCCTCAGCATTGATCTTAACACTCGCACCTTCGTTCGTCACACCTCCCACAATGACAAACTCCTTTCCACTTCCCTCCACACCAACTATAGGGAGCTTCCCACCAAAAAACTTATCTACGTCCCACTTGATCTGAAAGTCTTCTCCTCCTTGCTTAATCAAAACGCTGACGCTCCAGACTCTCGACCCAGGTGCAACGACGTTGACCTTCTCAATCTGCAGGACGTGCTGGTTCTGTGGTAAGATCCGACAGTGAGGAGGAGTTCCATTGGCTCGTATGAGATCTCGAATTCTAATTGTTGCGAGGGGGAGGTCAAGAACCACTTTGGAGGCGATAGCGTCTGGAATCGATCCTGCGATGTCGATTTTAATCAGATAAGTCAGTTGAAGGAGTCCATTGGCGGTCTTCCTATTGAAAATCCAAAGGTATTAGAAAGGACTGGTAGATGAAGGGGAGGGAACTCACCGTATGCGCCAACCGGCAATTTTCAAGTCGGCCCTGACCTTGTCGCTTTGAACAGGCCCTAGAGGGTCTTCTACACTGTGCTGGATAATAACGATCTCTCCATTTGGATCTAGAGCTTCAGATCTGTATACTGTCATTAATCCGACGAGGTCTCGAGAGGAGATGAACCACCCGACGGCTACCGAAGTAAACAAAGGTGCCTTTTGCTCGTCAGTGCGCGATACAGGGTGGAAGTAGAAGGATTGAACATACGTTTTGTACTGGAATGGAAGAGATATGAATCTCGTGAGTATCGAGCTAGGACATCACCAGATGAGAAATTCGGATCCCTGTAATTTCAGCGCCGTATTCAAAGGGACGGGGAGGGAAAGTTGATCGAAAGATCAGCTAGAGATACCCAGTGTATGGGATTTCCGTAGCTGAGGAATGTTGCAGTACATACCAGAGTTTCCTTAATCCGGGTCTGTGGTATGAAACGATGCGATAAAGTCAGCGAATACACTCGTTGGTCTCAACAGGTAGAGTGGGGCAGCAGTGGCCACACAATATGATGCTCTTCAAGTAGTGGCCAAAGGACTCACAGCAAGCAGGCGATAGCAACATCCTCGACTGTCACACCTGGGACCTCAATGTGACTCGTCCCTTTAACCATAGGCACCGACCTACCCTCAAGCTTTTTGGAGAAGTTAGTCACGCCAGCTTCATTCAAGCTGATAGGTATCCAACCGTCTGTGCTATCGACTTCAGAGAGGAAGATAGAGCGTGAGTGGGCAGCTGCTGCAAGGTATGAGGGCGGACAGGTGTCATAGCCTGCTTCAGCTGGGGGTTCAGGTGGGGTGATCGACATCCCTGCAACAAATCTGAATAATAGAAAAAGATGAGCTCAAGAGGATAAGACGAACGTTTCCCAGATTTTTTGTATATCTCTCTTACCTGTTCAAAGGACTGACAGAAGAAGAGCTGAATTCTGCGGGCTGCTCTGGTTTGGGACCACCTCGCACGACCATATAGATTCAAACCAGCATCAGCCAGAGAAATCAAAATCCACCAGCATCTTATCAAGGTTTCGTCCAATCAGGTATATGGTCTCTCTTGTTTCATTCCAGAGTATCTTTTCCTCGATGCACATTTAAATGACTGACTTTTCCCACCTTTCATTCGTCCTGTATCCACGACAGCTTGCGTAGTGGGAGCCGGCACACCGATAGTCTCGTACAGGCCGGGCGTTATCCTAAATGAATCTTCAGGCTTTTCAGGTTCCTGTCTCAGCAGCCGCTTCGTCACTCTCATCCTATGGCGGTGGTGTCGTTAGCGTCCTAGCAAAAGGTCACGACCAGGCAAAGGTAACGTTCTGTTCCCCCTCCAAACACTAGCTGAAGACACCTCCACTATAAATTCTGACACCTTGAATACTCGTACTGGATAGAATCTCTTCCGGCCTGAAATTATAGCTGCTGAAAACCCGATTTCACCACCTACTTCTCGATCCTTCATTTCAACACCGTTGGAGAGGATTAACCCATTCGAGCTACGCCAATCAACGCTAAACACCCAGTTAGGATACTCACTACCTTACTCAGTGCTCTCCAGTACTTCTCAGACGGCTCGTGAGATCCTGTCCTCGACTGCACCTCGTCATCGCCATGCCGCTCGGCAATTCTCCACCTCCTTTAACTCGAAGCTCAACCCATTCGACACCTCCAATACCCTTCTTCGCTCATCAAAAACGTTTAAAGGTCTCTCACATACTTCTTTCAGTAGCAGCGGCCGGTCGTTTTCGCTCTTTCCAGGAGGGTCGTCCATTACGACCGGACTGCCCATGTCGGAGCGAGAAGCAATCGCAGAGTTCAAGTCGTTGTTGAGAGATACGAGCCGGAACAATAGAGGTGCAAAGGAAGTGGTGCAATACTTCGAGAAGAACGGGTGGGACGTCAAGAGCGGCCTGGTTCACAGTGACGAGGCGTTCAGTTTGTACCTGAGTGCGTTGAGCAAGATGGGTTTGATGCATGAAGTTGCTCAGGCGGTGAGGAAGAGAGACGATTTGATCGGTGGAGTTGAACCTCAAGTCGCCCGTCAGCCCTCAGCACCATACCCATCATCATCCAGTTCCAGCGGCAGCAGCAACGGGAAGTCGCTCTGGGAAGAAAACACTAACCAACTACAGCAATTCCCTACGAACAACCCACCCCCAACACACAATTATCGCCAATGGAATTCCCCACCACCACCGAATCGAGATCAATTTAATCAGTTCTACAATCCATTGGGCGACAAATTTACCGGCACAGTCCTTGGTCCCCTGGGCGCAATCTCCAATTCTCAAAACGCAGCCTCGTCCAATGAAGCCCTTGGATCGAAGACAAATCCGCTTGCAGTTCAGATGGCCGGCGGAGGGCAGTCGACTGTGTTTCAAGTGTTCAAGCTCGTCTTCTCCACGCTGGTCAACATGATCTTCATCGCGACCATCGCTGCCGTCGTGTTGGATCGCGCTGGCTACATGAAGGACGGAAAGAAACACAACCAGTTCTCGGCGAGTGACTCGTCTACTCCTGTCACGTTTACAGACGTGCAAGGTGTTGATGAGGCAAAGGAGGAACTGAAGGAGGTTGTTGAATTCTTGAAGGATCCGGAGAAGTTTGGAAACTTGGGTGGGAAGCTTTCAAAAGGTGTTCTTTTGACTGGTGAGTCTTTTCATTCACTGAGCGCAAAGTATTCCCTCTCACAATATTCGTTTTCGCAGGCCCCCCCGGTACTGGTAAAACAATGCTTGCACGAGCGGTTGCTGGAGAAGCAGGTGTGCCATTCTTTTATGCCTCTGCCTCTGAATTTGATGAAATGCGAGTTGTTTTTTTTTTCTGAACACCATATAGTTGAACTGTTTGCTGACACCTTTCTGCTCACTTCAGGTGGGTTGGCTCAGGGTCTAAAGCCGTGCGGGAACTCTTCAAAGACGCTAAAGAACATTCTCCCGCCATTGTCTTCATCGACGAGATCGATGCGGTGGGAGGTAAACGAACTGGAAAAGATACCCAATACTCCAAACAGACGCTCAACCAGCTTCTGGTTGAGATGGACGGCTTCAGCCCTTCATCGGGCGTCATTGTCATTGGAGCGACCAACTTCCCGGAAGGATTGGATAAAGCTCTCGTGAGACCGGGAAGATTTGACAGACACGTCGTTGTCCCACTTCCTGGTAAACCCAACTCTCTATGCGTTCTCTTCTCTCTTCGTCCTGACACTCGGCTCTTTTTTACCCTGTTAGATGTACGAGGAAGAGTAGCCATTCTCAAGCATCACATGCGAGACGTGCTCGTCGCACCCGAAGTCGACCCGACCTCCATCGCTAGGGGTACACCTGGAATGTCTGGTGCAGAGCTTGAGAATTTGGTCAACCAAGCAGCAATCAAGGCCTCGAGGGAAGGTGAAAAATTTGTGTCTCTCGGTCATTTCGAGTGGGCCAAAGATCGGTAAGTGGAGTATTGTTCTCCCATTGTGCTTTTTGTTTTGAGCTCATGATTACTTCATGGGTCGGGATACAGAATCATGATGGGCGCAGAGAGGAAGAGTCACATCATCACGCCAGAATCGAAACGACTGACGGCTTATCATGAGGGTGGACATGCTCTCGTAGCATTGCACACTCCAGGTAGCATGCCTTTACACAAAGTAACTGTTCTCCCACGAGGACAGGCCCTAGGTATTGTGTGTCGTCGTTTCCTTTGCCTTACTCTTGCATCCCACTGACGCCAGATTTGTGCGTGATTCAGACATTCCAACTTCCTGACATGGACAAAGATTCGTGGACCAAACAAGAGTACCTTGCTAGAATTGATGTCGCCATGGGTGGAAGGGTCGCAGAGGAGATGATATATGGGAAAGAAAACATCACTAGCGGCGCTCACAGTGATCTGCAAGCAGCCACTGGAGTTGCTACCGCCATGGTCACGGTGAGTATCATAGTTTACCTCCTTTGTACATTCTTGTTGTAGCTGATGTTCAACTCTGGAATTTTTAATATCAGGAAATGGGTTACTCAGACAAAGTCGGCCTGGTCAGTCATAGTCGAGAGGAGCAAGTCTATCTGAGCGAAAGGAAGAAGGATGAGATTGAATCAGAAATCAGAAGTATGCTTGATGCTGCAGCAGCCCGAGCGCACACTCTTCTGAAGACGCACCGAGCTAGCTTGGACAAGGTGTGTCACGACGAACTTCATGATAGGTACAGATTTACTGACTACGCTTTCTGCTATTTTGCTGTTTTTGTGCCTCTTAGCTTGCGAGTGCTTTGATACGGTATGAGACGCTGTCTGCAGAGGAGGTCAGGGACGTGCTGAAGGGGAAGCGTCTGACGCGGGACGAGTTTGAAGCGGCGAAAGGTCTGTCTGTCGATAGTAAGCTGGTTTAGCTGTTTGTAATTGTTATTACAAAATATAAGTGAAATCCATCGTATCACACTATGTATCGTGGCTGGCTAGGGAGTTGGTGCCTGTTGCGTTTCGCCTACGCTTTCTGAGGCGTAACGGCAGTGTTGTGTGCCCTGCCTCTTCAGGAGGCGATAACTTGCTTACCATCCATTTACGGCACTGTCGTGCTTGTCACCGCCATTGTTGAACCTGTTTTTGTTTTTATCTCCTGGCACACAAGGCAGAAGGGACCTGACGGTGAAAGTGAGGCTGAGCGAAGCCACAACTGGACGGGAGGCAAACTCCACTTCATGCAGGCTGAGGCGTCGAACTCTATAAAAGGATCACTCAGCAACCTTCAGAAAATCAGACCACCAACCATCAATACCGCTTTGCCCATTCACTGAAGTCCTGATAGCAATGAAAATTTCAACCCTCTCCGCTGCTCTGGTACTGGGTGGCCTTAGTACAGTGAACGCAGCCCCAGTGTGGATGAAGAGTGAACTACAGAAAAAAGCTACGAATGACCTGCAGGTCCTCGAGTTTGCTGGATTCTTGGAAGGTCAGTGCAAAACTCGATGCTGTTGGGAGGTCTACGGGAAACGATCTGAAGTTTGTCACCTAAACCTGCGAGAGATCAATTCGCTTCGGGTCGATCATTCGCCTTGAGTTCGTCAAACTTTCGACTGACTTTCTTCCCCTGATTATTCCTACTCAGAACTTGAAACTCAGTTCTACGGCCAGCTTGTGAGCAAGTTCTCGGTAGAAGATTACGTAAAAGCTGGATTCAAGGACGACGCAGCGCTCGTCCAAGAGCAAGTAATCGCCATCACCAACAGAGAGTTCGAACACGTCGCCTTTGTGGAAGCAAATATTTTGGGAGCTGGAGGAAACTTGTTTGGTAAGACGTGCAAGTAAGCGACTTTCAATCTATAGCGGACGGAATGGTTCAGCCTTTGTTTTGATTCTCAATGCGGGCACTTCCTTAACCTCTTGTTTTCCTATCTTTACTCAGATTTGACTTCACATCAGCTCTCAAAGATCTTCCAACTGCCCTTGCTACTGCTCAAGCTCTAGAGATTACTGGAACCGGTACGTACAGCTCTACTTATTTAGCAATAGCCAAACAGCATTCTGACCCATCTTGAACTTTCCTTAGGAGGCATTGCAGGTGGGATCCTCACTCAGCTTCAAGACAAATCAATTCTTCAAGCTGCCGCTCAGATCCTGCCTGTAGAAGCAAGGGTGAGTTTTGATTTAGCAATCTATTTCTACGACAAATGTGGGCGAAGGTGGCAGGGCTGTTTCACTTGAAGGAAGTAGCTGACCGAATTGTTCTTCTCTCTCTCTCTCCTTTCACCACCATTGCATCAACAGCACAACTCCATTGTGGGTACCACAACACGCAAATGGTTGTGTCTTTCAAGAAATCTAACTAACGGGAATTTCTCTTCGTGTAGCTTAATACTTTCAACAACGCGCTCTACACCCCCAACGCCTTCGAGATCTCACTCACCAGGGCATCGGTCTTGTCCATAGCTCAAGGATTTGTTGTTCCAGGATCCTGTGACATTCCGTCCGGACTCGGTGTCACTCGTGAGAACCAACACCATCCATCTTCCGTCGTTCGAAGGTCAATCTAACTAGTGATCAACTTGATGTTTAACAGCTCAAACCGCCTTGACCATCACTCCAACAACCGGTGCTTCCTTCACCGGAGGTTCTCATTTATCCTTCACCGTTGCCGGAAAATCCATAGTGGACTCCAACACTTTCTGCGCTATCTCCATTGGTGGTCAATCCGACGCCATAGTCCTACCTTCCGACGCGTGCGTCTTACCAGATAATTTCACCGGTCCCGCTTTTGTGTATCTTATCACAGGAAACAAGCCGTTCACCCAGGATGTTAACAAGCAGGATCCGACCCAGATCTACGCCGGTCCTAATGCTGTGATTGTCAACACGTCAGACAAGCTGGCGAAGTTGGTCGATGAAAAGTAAACACGAAGAGACAGTTTATTCTTCTCGTATGCTTATTGAATGTGTGTCTGTTTGTTTGTTCGTTTGCTGGTTTCACGCTATAAAAGATCCTTTTTGGATTCCGCTGAACATTCTGGTAACCTCGGCCTGTATGATAATGGTTCACCCTTTCCCTCGAATGTAATCGAATTACATTGCCCCGACGAAATCCAAAGAAAATAAATGCTAGATCCCAGCGAAAAAAAAATTGTTCACTCCGAAAGCACGTTCTCCTTGATCAAGCTAGCGGCGACATCAACCATCCTCTGCCTGACGCCCGCCTCGTCCTTAACCTCAAATACCCTTCTCGGCCTCTGTTCAATACCTTCAAGTTCCTTGGGAATGACATCCTTCGCGAAATTGAGCCCTGGCAGGGCGTCTTGCACCGCACCGATGAACTTTGCTGGGTGTGCCGTCGAGAGAGTGATGATGACGGCGTTGTCAGAACTGGCAAAATCGAAGGCAGATCGTCAGGTTAAGCCGAGAGCTTTGGAAGTAAAATTTTTAATCTCACGTGGATGGAAGGAGGTCGGAAGTCACTTTGAGGCCGACAGCGGTGTGTGGGTCCGCAACATAAGATTCCTTTTCGAAGTAAAGCTTGATGGTTTGTGCAGTCTGGTAACGCAGAAACAATTCTTCAGAAAGAGTACCACGAGAACCAACGAAACAGTCCCGGGATCTACTTACCTCTTCGTTTGACACTCGTCCTGCCAAGAAGTCTCTCTGTGCAACCTTGAGGACCTCAGCTCCGCAATCTACTCCGCCATTCTTTTTCAATGCGTCCATCCATCCCTTCAAAGTTTCACTGGCCTTGGCCTGATCTTTCCCACCACCGACAGTCTCCAACGCAAAGTACCACAGCAACCTCTCAAAGTTACTCGATACCAGGATGTCCATCGCGGGGCTCAATGTCTCCCTGACGGTGCCATCGCCCGCCTTCTCATACTTCCCACTCTGGAAGAAGCGCGTCAAGATGTCATTCTCATTTGTTGCGACAACGAGCTTCGACGAAGGCAAGCCGAGCCGCTTGGCGTAGTAACCTGCAAGAATGTCGCCAAAGTTGCCAGAGGGAACGACGTATTGGACGTCTTTGCCTGGAGCGGCTTTCGATAAGGCGAGGTAGGAGTGGAAGTAGTAGACGATTTGAGCAAGAATACGGGCCCAGTTGATTGAGTTGACGGCGCCCAGTTTGTGTGTGCCGTTGAAGGTTGGGTCGGAGAAGCAGGCTTTGACGGCGTCCTGTAAGGTTGAATAAGAAAAATATCTCAACAAAAAAAGAACGTTGAGGGGAGTACACCGTTGGGAGTTTTAATCACCTGGCAGTCATCAAAAGTTCCTTCGACGGAAACACAGTGGACGTTGGAGTCGAGGATGGAAGTCATCTGAGCTTCCTGGATTGGTGAAACTCGTCCTTTAGGGAAGAGCATGAAAATGGAAATATCGTCCTTTCCTCGAACACCGTAGATAGCAGCTCTGTTAAGAGTAGATCAACTGGTGAGTTTTGGACAAGGACAATTTATATCAGCGGGAAAAAGGGCACAACGCCACGGACTTACGAGCCAGTATCACCACTGGTAGCACCCAAGATGGTGAGCTTCTCCCTATCAGCAGCATCAGCTGCTTTGCCCTGATTCCTTCTCTTCAAGAAGTATTCAAAGATGTTGCCTACAAACTGGAGGGCGACGTCCTTGAACGCAAAAGTTGGGCCATGGAAAAGTTCCAAAATGTATTCCTTTTCGCTGATTTTGTGTAAAGGAGTCGTCTGTGGGTGTCTAAATGTTGCGTAGGAGGTGTCGATGATGTTCTTGAGATCAGCTCTTGGAATTTCGGTCGATGGAATGAAGAGGGAGAGGATTTCGAGTGATAGTTCCGGGAAAGTGAGGTCCTTCCAGGATTGCTGCCAGTCGGAGGGCAGTGAGGGGATCTCTGAGGGGATGTAGAGTCCTCCGTTGGGGGCAAGACCCCTCATAACAGCCTGCGAAAGCAGCGAAATTTCCCGGTACCAATTAGTGAGTTGCTCCTGCGAGAGCATAACAGACTTATAGAAAAACGGGATGCTTACCTCCTCAAACGTGAGTCTTTCCTCTCCTCCTCTGGTTGACAAGTATTTCATTTTTAATGAGTATGATTTGTTGTGGGTTGAGTCGAAACAGGCGGCGAAACGTGCGAGTCACTTTATTTTTTTTTGCTGCGACGCTGGCGTGATTTTGCCGCTGGGGACGTAAACACGATTTGGTGCTAGTTGGAAGAAATTACATTTAGATATTTGTCAGAAGCAATCGTGGTGTGTTTTTACTCACAAGAATAAGAACTTTCTACCGGCTGAACCATTGAAAGCTGCGCGTTATCGGTACGCGATTATCTCTTTGTTTTGGCCATCAAAGAGGAAAGACTGAGGAGGGAAATGGGTGGATATTCAATTACATAGTACCTTCAGCCTACCCCAGATGTGGTTTCAAACCAGTATCCCATCCTTTGATAGCCTTGAGCGATCAACAACGCCGGCGCATCCATCATCACATTCATAAAGCGAGGAGAATATCTTACAGCTAACTAGCAAAATGTAATGCAAGGTTGTTAGTTGTCTCTGCTTGGCCCTTAACAGGTCTTAGAAAACGATATCCGCCCCGCCCAGGACACGACAGGTCAGTCCGTTTGATGTGCCAAGAGCTACTGCAATCATCTCATTTAGCAGGAAATAGGAACCGTTTCACAAAGATCGTGCTGACTGGTCAAAATGATAGCTATTCACAAAACCTAGGTTTGGAAAGGAGGTCGGGTACAAAAACTGGCAAGATATTACAATGGTTGTAGTTCCTTTGTTTTCTTAGCCTGGCGCACCACCGCTTTGAGACTGTACAGTCTGTCCAAGAAGCAACTACAGTCTTCAGGTGTATTCCGAGGCACCAGATTCTGTTTCTAGGAGGTCAAACAGGCTGCTAGATTTTTCAATAATTATTGATCATTTCTGATCTGGTGCACTGTCAGTATCAGACTTTGAAACTTCCAACAACCAACCAAAAGGGACAAAAATGTCCCTCAAAGTGTAAGATCTCCTTCAGCCCAGTATCTTCAAAGGTGCTAGACTAATCCTGTCCTTTTTCTTAACTTCAGATTGTCCCTGGGAGCTGCCCAAGGTTCCATCAAAGCTCTGATTGAAAAGCAACGAACTCTTCAAGCCAAACACAACTTCGACCTGTGTGTAGTTGTTGGAGACTTCTTTGGTAGTCCTAATGCTGTTGAAGGTAGAGACGAAATAGATGAGTTGCTTTCGGATTCGTTGAATGGTCAGTCGAAAAAGCCGTTTTCCTTGTCGTGCCCTCTTCTCGGTGCTCATAGTGTCTTTCGTTCAGTTTCCGTTATAACGTACATCATGCTCGGAGAGAATCCTTTACCTTCAAAAATTAAGGCTAAGGTTGAAAAGACTGGTGGTGAAATTTGCTCAAACTTGTTCTTCCTTGGTAACTACCCTCCGTTTCTCCATTTACCCTACTCACCTCATCTGACACTTTCATTTCCCTATTGTAGGTAAAAGTGGTGTATTGACGACAGCTCAGGGGCTCAAGATTGCTACCGTTGGAGGAACATGGAATGCAGAGCTTTACGATTCACCGTCTTCGTCCTCTTCTGCCTCACAAGAAGTCATAACATCCCAGGACATCCAGTCTCTACTATCATCCCCTCACTTACCCCTCCCACCAAAATCCATCGCTAACTCCCTCTCTGAAGCATCAGCTGCGCCGATCGTCTCTACAACAGGCATCGACCTTCTCCTCCTGGAGAGCCCACCACCTTTCCTAGCCTTACCGTCACTGCAGCACTTCCCGCTGGCCGAACCTGCGAACCCACTTGCGGAAATTGTGAGAAGGGGGAGACCGAGGTACATTCTCTGGGCCGGCGGAGAGGGTTTCTGGGAGAGAGAACCGTTCGGATGGGGAGACGCCGACAGTGGGAAGGGAAGGTACTCACGTGCGGTTAAGTTGGGCAGGTTTGGGGGGGATAATACTGGTCCAGGACCGGAGGGGAAGAAAGCTAGAGTGAGTTCCTTTGTTTTCCTGTAGCAATGTCGTGAGGCTTGCTGACGTGGTTGGAATTGTACCAATCAGTCTTTCTACGCCTTTACTCTCCCTCCCCTTAATCCACCACCGCCCAAACCTGCAAATATCACAACGAATCCCTTCACTTCTGCCGGTCCTCGCGGTGAAAAACGCGGCCCACCGCTTGAATCTCAGAACTTCATCTTCAACGGCACAGGCCAAGGTGGATCATCAAATAAACGAAATAGGACGGACGGTGGTGAGAAAGGTCCACCTCCATCATCTTACATCTGCAAAATTTGTTTCGAACCAGGTAAAGCTCTCTCTTATAACCTACTTTCGCCTTACAACATGGTTCTGATGTTATTGCTTGTAATTGAACGTGGATCAGGGCACTGGATCCAAGAATGCCCACAGAAGCAGCCACCAAAAGAACCCTCAGCAACACCTCCAGAAAACTATGTCTGCAGAATCTGTGCTGAACCTGGCCATTGGATCAAGGACTGCCCTCAGAAAACCGACCGGCCAGCAACCGAAGGCGGTGTGCCGGAGAATTACAAGTGTAATATATGCGGAGAAAAACATTGGATCAAGGATTGTCCTCAGAAAGGACAGAGCTCGGGTGGAGTTGGAAAGAAGGCACCTCCGCTTGGTCCTGACGAATGTTGGTGTGAGTTAATTTCTCATTCGCTCTGGCTATCTCCTGCTCCTGCAAGGCTGACTTCTGAATCGATTTGTTCACTCATCTAGTCTGTTTGATGAATCCTAAAGTAACGTCAGTAACTTTCCCTTTCCTTGCTTGCTAACTCAGACCATGACACTCACACGCGTTATTGTCCTTCATTCCGTATTTCAGTAAGCACCTCATCGTTTCAATAGGCTCAGAAACCTATGTCACTCTACCAAAAGGTCAGCTACCACCGACTTCTTCGAAGTTAACTCAGGCGACCCAGGATAAAATCACTGGTTTGCCTGTCGCTCCCAAAGTCAACTCACCCGTTCCGGGCGGTGGTCACGTTTTGGTGAGCATCTGAAAAACTGTCTCGTTCGAATTCGAAACTGACTCTTTTGTGCTGTTTGGAAAACCCAGATCATCCCAATCCAGCATTACCCAACTTTACTCTCTGTACCCGCAGAAGAAGCGATCGGCATCGTCTCGGAGATCGAGCGGTACAAATCTGCCCTCCGGTCATGCTACGCGTCGTTCAACGCGGTTCCCGTCTCCTTCGAAGTCGGTCGTCTGAGCGGTCGTGGTGGGCACGCACACGTCCAGATCATCCCCATCCCACGCGACCTCGAGGGGCTGGTGGAGAAGGCGTTCAGGGAGGAAGGTGAGAAGGCTGGGTATGAATGGGAGGCAGACACAGTCAAGGCTATGGATAGGGCGAAGGAAACAGGTAACTACTTCAAGGTGGATTTGCCTTCGGGAGGTAGGATAGTTCACCTCATCAAGCCCACTTCACGGTTCGATCTTCAGTTTGGCAGGTGAGTGTTTAAATACGGCATGCTGCTCTCAATCGTGTCTGACTTTTTTTTTTGCTTTTTTTGCAGAACTGTACTCGCCAACTTGATGGGCATGTCCAACAGGATCGATTGGAAGGCGTGCGCGCAGACAGACGCAGAGGAGAAAGCTGATGCTCTGGCCTTCAAAAAGGCGTTCTCGTCGTTTGACCCAACCAAGTAACTGAGACTAAAAGTGGTTCCGTGGAACCTTACCTCTATATTTGTATCGAGTTACGTTAACCTGCCGGCCTATGAAAACAAGAACAAAGCGCAAGTGGATCGAACTAGGCTACGCTGCGTTCTCGTGCTACATTCCTACGTCACTCTCAATTTGAAAGATTCTGGTTGTATCGTTTCACACGTTCATCTTTCTTCTCCCATTGCGCCAATCATGGGCCTGAACCTTCTGCTCTAAAATGGTATCAATGAGTCTCCTTGTTACAAGATCTTCACCTTAAATCTCTACATCTTCTCGCAGTATTAGTGATGGTCTCTGGTTTAATTTCCAACTTTTTTCGACTTCGATCACAATTTTGAAATCTCTTCCGCCAATTTTGGAGCCTTCTCTCCCGCTGCTGGCGCCCACCACGAGAAGTGGGTCGAACCAAACAAAGTCATGAACCCAATCGACGGGGCAGGTCAAGCTTTGCTCTCCTTACATCACCAAGATCAGCCGTCTCCTATCGACGGCCTCGTATCCCTCTCCCAGTCACCCAGGCTGTTCACACCTCCTGCCCATCCACCCCATCCTCAGCATCAACCACAGAACCCCCCTGCCTCCTCCTCAGCGCAATACGATCCAGCTGGGCGGGAATCCTCAGAAGCTTCCGGCTCCAGTGCTACTGCTGCTGCTGCTGCTGCTCCTCAACCCCCTTTAGCCGGTCCAAGTAAGAAGAAAAGGAAAGTTGAAGGAGAAACACCTCTGATTCCGGGTGTCCGTCAGACGCAGCGTGCTCCTCAGAGGTGAGTGAATAGCTACGTGTTGAAAGGGTCACAATAGCTGAACTTCGTTATTGCCTTAGTTGCCTGGAATGCTCACGTCGAAAGGTTAGCAACTGGGAATGATTCTCACGCTTCGATTCGCTGTGCGCTGATGTGACTTTGTACCCTCGCAGATCAAGTGTGATCGAAAAGTGCCCTGTCGACCATGTCTAGCTAGGGGGGAAGGCCACGAGTGCAAAAGGGAAACCGTGGTTGTGAAGGGGAAACTCGTAGCGACGACCGGCCCAGAAACGAATGGCGAAGAACCTGTTCAAATGGAAGCACCCACGACGCTCGAAGAACTAGCTGCTGAACATGCACTGACTCAGTCGAGACTCTTCAGGTTGGAAAAGCTGGTCGCTAAGTTGACAAATCCTCCTAGTGGCGAAGGAGGCACGAATGCGTCTTCCTCGTCTCTAGTAGTTCGACCCAACAAATTCAGTTCCCAACCACCTCCAGTACAGACTGCATCACCAAACGATTCGATCCCCATTGTATTCGAAGAGATCGCTCTTGGTATCGGTAAATACACTAACGTTACAACAGCTGCAGATCACCCTCGCCATCAACAGCACCCTCTCTTAGCCAACACCTTTATCAACCAACCTCAACAAACTGGCTCTAGTCCGGCTGAAATATCTTTAGCGTCCAATCGCCTCAATAATGGCAGCGGTGGCTTCTTGGACGTGTTAGATACCAGCGCGGGACCAAGCTTAAGACCTGGTGCAGGCCTGCCATTGAACTTAAAGCCGATTGAAATTCTGAGGAAGTTACCAGAGAAGAGAAAGGCAGACGCGTTGGTTCAAAGCTTTGCTGATGAGTGAGTCTCTCGTCTCTCTACTGAATGAAGACACGCATCGTACACCCTGCAATCGTTTTCAGGATTGGACCTGTTTGCTTATTTGTTACATCGTTTTATATTTTATTTTAGTTTGACGTGGTTGAATGCTGTCGTCCATATCCCGACTTTCCTTCGCGACTACGAGACCCTCTGGCGGATCCTGAAAGCGTGGGACGGGAAGAACCTGGATGAGCTGGAACAGATCGATCCATGGCACCAGGCGGTTTTGTTCAGCATGCTTTCAACGACAGGATACCTCATGGATGAATCACAAGCGATCCTCAATTCATTTAAGCCTGGTGAGCTCCAGAAGTCAGCACAGGACTGGTTCGACGCAGCCATCCAGGTGCTGTACTCCGCCAACTTCATGTCGATCCCCAAAATTGAGAGCATACAGGCTATCATCATCCTCTCGCACGCATTCCACTTCTCAGGTGGGACGAGCTTCCATCCGACGTTCTTTGGCGTCGCAGAGAAACTGTGCTACTCTCTGGGGCTCAACACACTTGGGTCTGAGCAGGAGAAAGGGTCGTCGTGCTCTAAGTTTCCATATAATCAAGAAGGTCCACCTGGGAGGATAGCAAGAGAGGTCGGGAGGAGGATCTGGTGGTCGATTGTAGAGTCTGTTTGGTTGTTTTTACCCATCACTGGGTTAGCCGCTCCTTCTTACATCATCGATCGCAGTCGCATGACGCATACTGATGGTTTTTGTTCTTCTTCTTTTGATCTGAGCTAGACACTGCTCTATTCACCCAAACCATTTTAACACGTCTATGCCTTCAAACATTGGCGACGACGCCCTCTGCTACCCCAACCCTCAGATTGACGAAGCCTCTGTCACAGAAGTCAGTGTGCACATTTCGTCCTGTAAGTCAGCGCAGATACTGTACGACCTCCTTGGTACGCTGCGGCCGTCAGAGACTCCATCGTACGAGGCGGTTCTCAGGTCGTCAGCTAGAATGGACGAGATTATAGGCGAACTCCCACCGGAACTGCATCCTCTCTTTGAGAAGAGAAAAAAGAGTGGGACAACGTATAGCTCTGGCACGACTTGCCAAAGAAGGTCAGTTCAACTTCGTCCATTTGATTTTTGGGAAGGGTACTGACATACGTGTCAAATCTTCAGATACCTCGCGATGCGACAAGCACATAGGAAATTCACAGTTCACCGGACTTACTTTGGACTCAGTCTAAAGGAGAGCCAGTACTCGAAGTCAAGAGCTGCTTGTGTCGAAGCTGCAGAAACCATCATCTCGAACGCGGAACAAGGTCTTCCAGCTGCTTTCTACAGGACGTGGTACGCCTGAAACCATCTTCTTGCAGCATTGATTGATGACTCATCCTAGCTTTCGTTTTCCAGGCCAATTCTTATCTGGCTCATTGCAGCTGGCATTGTGCTGTGCTTTGACCTACTGCAGCCCAAGGGTAAAGGCAAAGGCAACCAATCAAACGTTGAGGTAGTCAAGAACCTGGTGAAGCTCTTACTAGATGTTGGTGATACAACAGGAATCGCATCTCGTGGTGTGTCGTTAATCGAAGGCCTGCTCTCAGCATTGGATATGAGCGCACGGTCAGGCGCCGACACGTCTCACCTCTCATTATCAGATCTCCTCGACATCGTCAAGGCCAAAGACAGCCTTTCGAACCCAAGTCCTTCATATTCAAATCAACAGCCAACTCCTACAGGTTCAGCTTCAACACCAGTGTCTCAACAGCAAATGTATAATCCTTCGCCGATGCCTCAGATTCAGCACGATCCGTTGAAGCAGCAACACCCTTTCCATGCCTCTGGCCAGCCGCCACAGCAACAGCACCCCCAGCAACAGCAGCCTCAGCAGCTTCAACAACACCAGCAGCAGCAGCATCAATCTCAGCAGGTGCAGCAGCAACTGCCAGAGATGTCGCGTCAGTCGTCGTTCTCGCATCACAGCGCAACCGACGATATTGTCGATTGGAGCCTGTCCAATGTTGACTTCCCTTACTTGCCTGAGAATGATGCCCTAAATGCATTGAATACGTTCCTTTATGTCGGCGAATATGGGAATACGGGCTCTGGATTCTTTCCAGGCTTGAGACCATAGGTTTGCTGGGGGGGGGGTACAATATGCGCGTCGGGGTTCTTATCTGACCTAGTCGGTATCTGGTCCAATTTTCTCGGGCCTTGTCTTGCTCCGGTTTAGAGTTCAAAGTTGTTGTTTTGTTATGAACATCCAAGGTGGTGTCTAGGTGTCTACCCCGAAACCTTCTGCAAGGACGCGCCGATTTCGCGTCTCGGAGATAGCGTAGTGATATGAGAAGGGTCATATGTCAATCGCGGTGTTCTTACAGTTGTGTGCACAGCTCTCTGTATCTTTCTGATCCCTCCTCTTTGTTGTAAAGGCGAATTAAGGTTTTGAATATCATGTCTGTCCTCGAGGAAAGCTGCGCCACTTTTTCTGCAGAGACGAAAGCTCCGAACAAGAATCGACTTCAAACAACAACCTTATTCTTCAAAATATATCCAGCCTGGTAGAGGAAGACTACGCCATTGAGTCTGTACGTGTTTCTATCTCTCTTGGACATTGATTCCGTTCCTTTGGCGGTTCTGAGCCACGCGTACCGTTTCACAGCCCTACCCACTTCGACTGATAACTCTTGGATACTACTGTGCCATAACCGCAGAAGCGTCACAAATACACAGCCGGAGACTGAAACATCAGTTAACCACCAGTATTTGCCATCGGATTGGGCTTGGGAGAAGGATTCTTTGCGTTTGGAAGGGAGTCGATGAATAGGGATGATCATGGTACCAACAGCCCTACCTCACCCTCCTCAGCCGCTCATACCACCTTCAAGGCAATCATACGACCTACCAGCATCATCTAGCAGCAGTATAGGCAGTCAGTTACCCACACCGCCGTCGTTCAGGCTGAGCGAGGATACCGCTGCCGCTGAGAGGCACAGGCCGTCAATCAGCGTGAAACCCATCCATGCCAATGGAGACTCGACCAGTGTCTCAATGGATAGAGCTCCTAGCTTACCTGACCTGAGCCCCGTTAGTCCTCTGGTGAGTTCGAGCAGGTTTTCTTTCGTCCTTTCCCCCTCTTTTCGCAGCAGGCGACAACAGGGTGTCACTGTCACCACAGAGGTTCTCTTACCAACATTGTTTCCGGATTCTCTCTGTGCCGTTCTTCATCTACAGATCTTCCAAGATAGGCCTGGAGAGCTCTCGTACTCGACCTCAGCGCGTTCTACTCACTCCAACAGCACTACAGGCACCTCCTCCCTTTCACCTCCGTCGACACTAATAAAACAAGCGCCGTACCGCTCAAATTCAACTGCTGCTCGAGAGATCGACTCTTCAGAATCATTCACTTCTCTACGAGGTCCAACTTTCCACCTCAACTCATTAAAAAGGCTGAATATTGGCCAATACTCACCCAAAAAGGAGAACTTTCGCGATTCGAGCTCGTCGCCATCTGATGACCAAGAACAAACTCCTAAAATGCCATTCCCACCTCAGCATCAACAGCACAAAGAAGACCAGTTGGCTGAATCTTCTCTGACCCCTAACACAGCGTCGACTTTTGGAGTGAATGCCAGGGCGCAGCGGTCTTCGACACCCGCCGCTGATTCGGACTATACGCCTTCGCATCACTCATCATCAACGTCCGCCAATTTTCCTTTCATGCTGTCTGAAAGCAATATTGGTGGTCAACACAATGCCAACGGTGGGATCCTTAAAAATGTAGCAGCAGCAGTACAACAGCCGCATTCAGCCTCACACACCCCACTCCCTTACTTGACATCGCCTGCACCACCCATCATGCGTCGGAAAACGGTTGGTAACAGCCTGATACCTTCCAATAATACTACTGGTGCTCCAACAACTGGTCTTGGAATTGCAGATGGAGATAGACCTACCATATCTGCCAACGAGATCGATATCACCAGTCCTGAGTTTGAAGAAGAGGCTGTGGATGAAGTAGGAGACTTTCGACTACCAACAGCTAGAAGAGACGTTACGCCACCAGTTAATGATGAAAATCCGGATGGTGAAGGACACGTTAATGGTGATGACGAACCGAATATGGCTGGCCGAGGTTCAAGACAATACTTCTCTCCTGTTGCCAATTCAAATAGTCTTCCATTGCCTACAATGGGTCCCCGTTCACCATCATTAGCATCCTTTCCACCTCCAATCTCCCCAAATCATCAAGCTTCTCCTTCACTTAGCTCTGTTAGCGGTACACCTGTCGCCGGTGGTCTCTCGAACTCTCCCAGTGCGACGTTCACACGGAATCTCCCAAGTCCACCTTTGAGACCAATCAGAGGAGATACCATCTCACAGTACATCCCTGCTGGATTGGGCGATTCCTTGGGACCGTATCCTACCCGACAGTCGATGCATAAAACTCAAAACTCACTCGGCGGGGCGTTACCGAACGGATCTACTTCATCTCTCCATCAGCAACTGCTTCAGCAACAACCGCCCCCTCTGCCCACTTCAAGCAGCTCAGTAGCTCTGGCTCGACTACGCCTTGGAAGTGGACCTCCAAGACCACCTCCTCAGGCCGAGATTTGTATCGAGTGCATGACTCGAGACCGAGACTTGGCCGATGTCGATGTGTACTCGGCAGGAGCATGGGCAAGGAAAAGTGATGTCGATCTGGAAGATATGCTTTTGAGAGAGGAACAAGGCGAGGACTTGACGGCTGAGCTGAAAGGTGGGAAGGAATGGGAAGGTGGTGGTCCGTTAGGAATGGGTAAGGGTATGAGTGCGACAGTTCCGGTCGAAAGAGCCAGGCGATATGTGGCTGGTGAAGAACTTACAGAATTGAGGTTGAGAGAGTGGACCATCAAGGTGCGTTATGCTGCATGTTTGCGTCGTGTTTAGCGAAGACTGACACCTCATTTCGAATCGTAGAATCCACCTGAATCGACCCATCGCTTCCAAACTCTTCAAAAATATCTTCGATCACAACATGACCTACTCAACGAAGAAGGAAACTCCAGAGGGGCAGCCAACCTTGAGTCTCGTCTCTTATCAACAAAGATGAAGGAAACCTTTGCTCAGCTTGGACGAGGTGTGCAGCGTCCCTCTTACGATGGTCCAAATCCAATCTCAGTGAATAGAAGCTTGCCCTCAACGATACCATTGTCGATCAGCTCTCGTGCTATCAAAGATCCTTCCAACAGAAGAACCTCGGGAATGGAATCTTCACCTGCGTTAGCGCCTCGTCCTCAATCCACGCTTGCAACACTTTCCTCTCAGGAGCTCAGCCATCTTCAGTATGAGCAACAACAAGAAGTCCTTCGTGGTCCATCTTCTTCTGGAAATCCCAGAATATCAAGTGCATCAACGTTGTATAAAAAATCAGGCGAAGATGGTGGTGACATTCGACAGATTGCGTCTTACTCCAATGCACAAACAAGTCGACAAAGCAGGGACACATCGTTGGACAAACCTGTTCGGCCGTTCTCATTCGCAGTTTGGGCTGGCAATGGTGGTCGACACAGGAGCAGCAGCTCGGCGAGCACCAACAACATCTTTGGGCGGTTTGGTAGCGGAAGGAGCGAAGCAAGCGACGGAGCTTCTGGCTGGAACGGTAGTGGTAGCATGATGGACATGCAGTAAGTCTTTCCATAAATCTTTGATTTGGCTATCCCTGAATCTCCCTTTTTTTTTCTCAGCCTTGGAGTTGAATCGGATCGAATCAAAGCCGCTCGCGCCAACTATAACGGCCCAGCTTCTGCTGCTTCAACTGACGGTGCTGGGCCCTGGAGGCAAAATGGAATGTTTTCTTCGAACATTGAGTTGGACCGATATTCTGAATACCTTCCATCGCCAGTGGAGATGCGTCCGGTGTCTCCCTCGAAGAAGAAAAACAGAAAGAAGGGTTTTAAGGCGTTCCTCGGAAAGATCGGCTTCGGAAGCCCTCAGTCTCGGGGTACTACTTCTTCCTTTGGCAACTCTCCTCTCCAACCATCGATACCATCGTTTGATGACGAGTCATCTCCTCTGCCACCACCTCCCTCTATCTTTGGTGGCAGGAAGCGTAGCGGAAGTCAATCGTCATCAGTCTTGCTGGACAGCTCTAGCGTTGGACCTCACTCAAGAGCACCATCAGCATCATCGTCTGGCTATGGCTCGCAAAATGCTCCTTACTCATATTCATCTCAACCAGTCTCTTACAGCCAGCCACGCTCGGTGTCCGCACCATTAGGACAACAAGGGCTGCCTCAGTTCAAACATTCTCCACCACCACCGCTATCAACTTCCTCATCACGCTCAACTCGATCGCCATCTGCGTCGTCTCTTAAATTCCCCATGCGACGCGAAAGTAATGGCACCATGGGCTCATCAAGCAGGAAGAGCCAGATTTCCTTTCGCGATGATAACCATCCTCAACGGGAAGGTTCACCTGTTGATGATCGTTCCATGAAATCTAGAAGAATGAGAGGGTCGAGGGATGAGAATCAAGAGTTTGGATCCTTTACAGCTTCAATGAAGGATAACCAAGAGCCTCTTAACGACGAAGATTCTCTGTCTGGCTTCAGGATGATGACCGAGGAGTTTTCTCCACCAACAAAACAACCACTCGTTTCACCAAATCAGCTACTAGACACTTACTACCAGTCACCTCCACAGCCTGTTTCCGTTCAGGTGGATCAGAACCGTCAGTCTCAGCATGTGAAGAACTGGACGGAACCCTCCCAACGATCTCCCTTGGTCCAGCAATCCGAGTACTCGCAACCACACCAGCCCACAAGAGGCTACTCGGTAACGACAGCAAAAGCCATCCAACACAACCGCAACCTGTCTCTAGACAAAGATCTGCCTGCTCTTCCTCCAGGACAATCCCCAACCTCTCAGTATAGTTCAAGCGGTCGCCCAACAACATACTACCCAACACCTTCGCCAAGAATCCATCAAGGTCAACCAGGCAGTCGGCCAATAAGCTCGTACCCAACAGGTGCAGAGGCCGGAAACGCAGGGTACCAAGGTCAGGAGAACGTCGTGAAGGCCAAGAAGTCGCGAGCTAAGTTGAGCTTCGGTGGTGTATTTGGTAATGGAGACAAGAAGTCTGGTGATAGAATAAGCTCTGGGTCTGCCAATGAGTTTCAATGTAAGCATGTGTCGTCATTTTTGAACATCTCCAATGGCTCCACTAAACTAACACACTGACATCTATAGCCTATAGATACCAATCCTCCAACGAACAACAAGACCCTTATGTTCCAAAATACTATCAATAGCGCTCATATGCTTTCGTAGTTGCTTGTCCTCGAACAATCCTCCCTGAGACATATTTGGCGCCTCCCCCTGTCGCGATATTATTTTGCTTTCTCTGCGGAAAGTTCAGGGCGCTTGGTTTGATTCAGTTTATTGAATTTTTATTCCCCTTCATTGATCTTAAACCATCATCGCAAGTTGACTACGTGGAAGCATCAATTTGAACCTCCAGCGCATGCTGGCATTTTTCTGGATTTCTCCCGCCACCACAGGTATGCGTCGTGGAAAATGCAGTTTCATGGAGTCCGGTAACTTGAGGGAGAGATACGTTTCCACCTTATTTCCAGCCTGTGAACTTCCACCGCATTCATCAGCCTTCATTAGTAGGTTGTCAATGCGTTGGGGAAAGGTCGTTATGGAAATCCAACCTTGCGTCGAGTCAACTGGAAGGCAGCGGAACGCGCTGGAAGACTTCAAGCGCATCCATGGCTTTGCTTCTCATGTTTCATTGAGCAAGAAGGACAAGAGAGATGGAATGCGATGGAGAAGGCTTTTGACCGTCTTGCTATGACAGGCGCCCTTTCCAGCAGCAAATGCTACCGTGCTAGAATCGAACGGAGGTTGAGAAATATCACTTTTACTCCAACATAAGGTCTCAGTGTAAATCCAGAAGCAGAGCGGGTCATGGGTGGACACAGCGACCGACTTTGTGGATTTTTTCCAGTCGCAACAAAACGATGGGGTTCTGTGGCGCGCAGTCGGTTCAAATATTTCTGCCCTCCCACTTGTTCTCTGGCTTCCAACTCCATCTCCCTTTCTCTATTTCTCGTGTCTGGTAAGATGACTGAGTCAACAATCAGGCAGAGAACTCCTCCCTCGTCCACAGAGTCCCCTCCCTTGACTCCAGAAACTAAGGCTGTCGATTCAGCGTATGCGAGCGCCGACGACTCTGGAGCTGATTCAGGTACGTACCTCACATACTTGAGATCCCAATGATAAATGTACATATGCTGTTCCACAGCACTGCGTCTGAAGCTGCTGTGCTTGCGATCGGAACGAGTTGGACGGCTTGGATTTCTGATTGGGGTTTCATCTTGTCATAAGCCTGCAGCAAATCACCTGTCTGACTTTAACTCTATTTTTCTCCAAACTCTTTGCCTTTGCCCCAACTTTCTCAACACATCCATTATCAATCCATCTTTCTCAACCTTTCATTACCTTCGAATCATGAATCCTGTTCAAAAATGTTTTTTTCACTGCCACCCACGCACTCCAATATTCGAACGCTTCTTCGCTGCTCTGGCTAAAAACAGATGGATACATCCTCCCTTCAGCGACATCTGCTGGTCCAGATCACGACAGGAAGCTGCCTGAGAAGGAAGCTCTCAAGAAGACGATCACAGGAAACTACGTCCAGAGCACGACCGATAAGCAAAAGGTGAGATACATATTTCGACGGACGGCGTCTTGCGTTCCCCCACTCCCCTACTCTTAGTTTTGAATCGCAGTCAACTTACACCTTCGTTCTTTTCTCTTCCCAGGTCCTTCCACCAATCACCATTTCGACTTTGCTCGATAACATCAACTGGGTCTCCTTCATCGTCCTCACTGTCACCCCTTCCATCGCCCTGTACGGTCTCCTCACGACGAACTTCAACTGGAAGACAGCCGTCTGGTCTGTCGTGTACTACTTCATCACTGGTCTCGGTATCACTGCTGGCTACCATCGTCTTTGGGCACACCGATCTTACAATGCGTCGCCTCCATTGCAATACGCTTTGGCCATGATGGGTACTGGTGCTGTAGAGGGATCCATCAAGTGGTGGAGCAGAGGTCACAGAGCCCACCACCGATACACTGATACCGATTTGGATCCATACGATGCTCACAAGGGTAGGTAAAATCGCCTGCTCCTTCAGCGGCGTCAACACAAATCTAACCTTACGCTATTGATTCCATTCAGGTTTCTTCTGGTCTCATATTGGTTGGATGTTGGTGAAACCCCGTCGTCAAATCGGTAACGCTGACGTAAGTGACCTGTCAAGGAACCCGGTAGTCAGGTGGCAACACAAGTGGTACCTCTACTTGATCATTGGCTTCGGTTTCTTGGTCCCAACCATCGTCGCTGGTCTCTGGGGTGATTTCCGAGGTGGATTTTTCTATGCTGGTGCTCTCAGATTGACCTTTGTTCACCACGTAAGCTCTTTCAGTTAGTGTTTGCCCTGGAGGGATCTTCGGTCTGATCGCTTGATTTGTTCTCTAGTCCACCTTCTGTGTTAACTCTCTTGCTCACTGGCTTGGTGAAGCTCCATTTGACGACAAGCACTCTCCAAGAGATCACTTTATCACAGCGCTCTGCACTGTCGGTGAAGGATACCACAACTTCCACCACCAATTCCCAATGGATTACAGAAACGCGATCAAGGTATGTCTTCCGTCCATTCCTCTCAAGCTCTGGTTCTGACACATTGCCATCGCCTTGCGCTCCTCTCTATATTCCATCCAGTGGTACCAATATGACCCAACCAAGTGGTTCATCGTCACCATGTATTGGCTCGGATTGGCCTCTCACCTCAAGGCATTCCCAAGTAATGAGATCAAGAAGGGTCAATACACGATGAAACTGAAGAAGTTAGTTGCGGAAGGTGATGCTATTCAGTGGCCTGTAGACAATGAGAAGCTTCCAGTTGTCTCATGGGAAGACTGTGAGTCACTCTTCCCGTAAATTACAAGTGGTCAATAACTAATGTTTTACTCTCGTGCCACCCTCTGCAGTCCAAGAGGAGGCCAAGCACAGACCTCTGATTGTCATCCATGGTTACATCCACGACGTCACCTCATTCGCTGAAGAGCACCCAGGTGGCGCCAATTTGATTAACAAGTCCATTGGAACTGATGCTACAACTGCTTTCTTCGGAGGTGTCTACGATCACAGTAACGCGTCGCACAACGTGAGGACAACCCTCTCGATTTCATCTCCTTGAACTACATTGACATTCCTCATCACTTTTCTTTGTTGGCAGTTGCTCGCTATGATGAGGGTCGGTATCATCGACGGTGGCTATGAAGTGGAGGCTCTTAAATCCAACTTCAAATACTCGCCTATCAATCCAGATAGAGTCCAGTCCTACCCAGCTCAACCTTACGCTCAGGTTCCAGTTGCCGGCAAATTGACCATTGAGCCCAGTCAAAGGCTTAAGGTTGTCCGACCTGAATTGGTCGATATTCCTCGAATTAAGAAGGAGGATGAAGGAAAGGCCACCCAGTTGGGAACGAGCTTGGTCGAATCCCATGACGGAAGTGTTTACGAGTAAAATCACATTTCTGTCACGGTGATTCTTCCTTCACTCTCGTTTCTTTACTTCTGGATAGGATTTTCTTTTCTCTTCTCTCTTGCTTGTGATACAACTCTTTTCATTTTTTTTCGCATCTCTACGTAGAATCCCATCTATCATCTCACCATCATCAATCACCATGACTCAAACACACGCATTACAATCATTTTTCCATACTGTTCTGTAAAAGCCCTCTTTTTGGTCACTCACTGTAGACGGTTTCCAATACACGATTTAACGAGAATCTTGCTTTTCCTCCGCGAGCAAAAGTACATGTCTTTTCAACACTTCAACACGGCATCGTTAACCAGCAAACCATGTTTGAAAGTCTTATACAGCAATACAGGACAACGAAGAGATGCATCGGACAAACATTCTAGAAGTCCTTGACTGCCTTCATTGCCATCGCCAAAGCTCCTTCCTTTGTCTTGTTACCCTATCAAAAATGAGACAGTGTAATCAGCTTCCATCCAGACTATCAAAACAAACCCAGGATTACGGTCGAAACTTACCCCGATGAAACCTGCGGCGTGGACAAACACACCACCTTCAATGCCGCTGATCTCGCTCAGCTTTTCGTCTCTCACTCCTCTCCAAGGTTCTGGAAGTGCTTTTCTGCTCTCGAACGAGTCGGGCCCCTTTGGAACTGCCTGGATACGCCACGCCGAACCCGCTTCGTCTGGATAGAGGACATAGAGAATCTGTTTGTCCAGTGGGAGGTCAAGGTCGCTTTCGAGAATATGGAGGTGTTCTTTCCAGGGACAGAACTGAAGATCAATTAAACCCGTCAGCTAGTGAGCAGGTTGAGGGACAAGAAAGAACAGAAAAGTACTTACAGTTGGGAAGACGACGATTCTACCTTCTTCTTCATACATCTTCCTGTCCTCCAGCGCAGACACGACGATTTCTCTCGCGGGTAACCAAGCCTTAGCAAAGTAATCCAACCTGTCGAAAAACTCCTCTCCACACATCTTGCTTGCTTTCTCAAATTTAGCATCCAAGATCGCGTCGTTCAACTCCTCGTTCCACCTGGGATTCAACCATCCTACTCGAGTAGACAGTGTGGTGGAGGTCTTGTAGAGGGATTTGGCTGGGGCTGGCTTCTCGCCTGAAGTCGAGATGGATGAGACGTATTGTGTGACACCGTTGTCGACGCCGTCAATGCCTTCGATGAACTCATCATAGAGCTTATGGTAAAGAATTGGAATTGTCGGTGAATCTTCAGAGAGGTTCAGGAAGTTGGAGATAATTTCTTGGCCGTAGTGTCTATAGGCGACCCGGACGAAGCGACAGCAGCAATGTCACAGAAAGAAAGGAAGAGTTCCGTCAGTTTCCAACCATAGCTCAATCCAAAAGCTGAAGAGTTAATCAGCAACTTTGACTCACTTATAAACTAATCCAGCACTGCTCAACTTGGTCTTCCACGCCTCGCCAAAGACTTCCATGAACCCACGTTGATGATGGTCGTACCTCATCTTCTCATGGTCATAGACACTTCCAACATCAACAACAATATCACATTCGTCCAGCTTGGCTTGATCTCTAGTTCGAATCAGCGTCGAGTTGGAGAATTTTGGGAGGGATCGAAGCAGAGAGACAGCAAGGGCTTCATCGCAGTGGAAAGTACCTGAGTGAGTACCAATCTATAAAGAATATAGACAGATTAGTACATCTTGTTAGTATATAGAGCAGTCTGCTCTGGGAGAAGAAAAATAACATACGAGCAAACCCGCTCCCTCAAGCTTCTGCTTCTTTTCAACGGGGGCAGACATTTTTCTGTGAATAACGACGGGACCAATTCTGATTGGGATAGAAAACGTTCTTGACAGTGAATTGAACAATGGAGTAATTCTTCTTCCCATAAACTGATGAAGAAATTCCGTTGACGGACAGGTACAACCGCCAGGGAAAAATGTGAGCAAGCTGATATGCTTGGTGGCTCTGAACAAATCTATCTAGGTAGGCAAGTGAGTCATTCCTTGCAGGTTTAGAGATATCATTTGAAGATACAGACCATCTGAACGAAAAGCATGGTTACGTCGGATGCGCACTGCGCTGCATCCAAATAGGTTGAGGGATTCCATAACACTGTAACATCTAGCTCTAACGTGTTTCATGAAGTTGAAGTACAAAAATGGGTATGTGTCGTTTTATGCAAGTGATGTTCCTCTATGGTTGTCTAAAAAATTCTGTGATCTAATCTCTAATCCACTCAAACCTCAATGCCGTAGAGCTTCCTCATACTCATACCGGTCTCCAATCGTCTCTTCCCATCCAGCCACCTCATGCACTCCTTGTACGTCCTTGGAACTACTACTCTTCCCATTTCTACGCCGCCGTCCTTGCAAAACGTGAAGTGGAAGTCGTTCGTCGTCTGTCTCTCACCAGTCTGGACGTCAGAGATCTCAGCTGTGACCTGGACGTGGACTTGTGCGTTGGATCCCGTTTCGGCTGGTGTTGAAGAAGCGATGACAAGAGATGTGAGGTGGAGGACTGAACCAATTGGGACAGGAAGTTTAAAGCTGATCTCGTCGAGCGCGAGGAAGCGCATCGAGTGTTTGCCCTGTCGCGGAGCAAAAACTCAGGTTAGCGTTTGATATCCCACCTTGTAGCAGCGGAACAGACCCACATAAAGTACTGAATTGCCATACGCAAGTTCGTATGCCAAACGCATCAAAAATCCACCAAACGCCCTCCCGTGCAAGTTTCGTTCCTGAGGGTGGATCAAGTAACTAGCCTTCAACCCCGCAATCTCACTACCCATCTCTACCACCTCTTCCCCTTCCAGAATCACACCCTTGCTCAAGTCATCTGGAAGACTCAGCATCAACGAGTGCAACTTCGTCATTTCAGCTGGAGTAGGAGGCACTTTGGTGAGACTATTCTTGTTGGTGTGGGCTCGTCGGTCTTTGTGCTCTTTACCCATCTGATACAGCGTTTGTTCATCTTCAGTCTCAATCAACAGGGGGTTGATTTTTCGAGCTTTGTGGGAGTTGGAATCTCGTGCAACCATGGTGAATCGACCTGAGGAAACAAAATATCAGGCGTCCCGGGCTTGAGGTGATCCATGAAGAATTCTGGACTCACCGAGTAGCAAAGTGTTAGTCTTGAATCCATCAGCACCTTTTTCAGGGCTCAAACCTTCAACTTTAATTGCGACTTCCATTGAACTAGATCCAACAAAGACAACGTGCCCAGATAGGCGCAGGTCCTGAGGTATGAGCGGCGAGAACATGTCAAGTCTGTCGGCACCGGCAGTTGCGAGATAGATGGCTTCCTTTTTTGTTGCAGCTGCAAAGTTTCGGCCTGTTCCAACGGGGAGCGCGTGCTGTGAGAAAATAGGAGGAGTCAGCGGCAGACGCCTCTCCCAAAACCGGCGCCCAGAGTCACCTTATAAGCAACTGCACCAGCCAAACTATCGATATGTTCCAGCACCTTTCCCATCCTGATACCACCTGATGTCGAAATATACTGGTTGAGCAGATCAGGATCTGAAGCGCAGAAGGGTTTAGCAATTTACAAGAGGTCACACAAAGAAAGAACTCACTCGAAGCCAAAGGTAAGCTGATTTCGACGTAACTCTCGTGCATTCTTTTCGCCTTGAGAGGGGTAGGGTCTGCTTGGACAGCTGGTTCTTCAGGAGCAGGAGCAGAGGCAGCCTCAATTGTCGACTCTGGTAGGGCGGGATCGTACGAGAAACTCCAAGGAGTCTGATGAACGCCCTTCCAAGAACCCTTGTCGACCATAGATATCGCAGCTCGCTCATTCGATGAAGTATTCGCTCCTACAATATCAACCCAATGGCGTCTCAAAGCGTCAATTTTTCTCACTCGCAACAGTGTCAAGTGATGGAAAGAAGCTTACTAATTCGACTAAGGAGCTGGTCAATCTTGACTGCATCTTCTGTGGCCTGTTTCAGCGTTTCCAGGTTTGTGTTTGCCTTCTTCGAGGACGAAGTGAGGGATCGACGAGCGAAGTGGCCCGGCTTTAGGCTGCTAGAAGCTACACAGTATTGCCTGAGAGGAGAACCGCTGCAGCTCTGTTTTATTATTCGAGATGAAAACATGTTGGAGTTTGAAGTGTCGAAGGGGGTTCGAAAGGAACAAGTCGACGAGGCAGAACAAACACTCTAGACAATCTACGCCACGACAGAGCGCTGTCCGAATAGCGCCGGGCAACTACTTTGTGTCGATGAAGTGGATTTATCGCTCTTCGAAGGCCCCTATAGTTTCGAAAGCATTAAAAATGATAGAAGAAGGAAATCGTCGGAACGCAAGCGGTGGGAAATGAGGGGCAAGAGCTGTAGTTTCGTGGCGCGCAAGGCTATAGACGAAAGTTCGGCAACATTACTTCGCTTGACATGGCAGTCACACATGAGATGATTAAGAAATCTGGTATCAAATACTCGAAACCCATAAAGAGCCTTCGGTCCCATTAGGGTATACATGTCAGTCATACTGTATTGTCGTGTTGCTTTCATCACCAGCCTGCCTCATAGCCAATCACCAAGGCGCCCTTCAAAAGTTCTTCTTATGGATGATGTCAGGGTCTTCAGCGTATTCCTCAGCAGATACCCACATCTACAGGTGACAACAGGGCGGTAAGGTGAGAACTAAATTGCAACACAAGTGGACAGCTAGGATTGCTCACCTTCTTAAATGTAGCCAAGTTTGCCAAAATGGAACCACCAATCCAAGTAGAGTACTGGTTAAAGCAGATCGAGAGTGATAATCAGCTTTACTATGTCATCCTGGGAGAGAGAACAATAACTCACTTTTCGCTCCGGTGGTGCATATATTTTGATCTTGACATCTTTCAAAGCAATCTTCTTAACTTCATTAAGAAGCCTATCACCGAACCCTACATCAAACCAAATCATATGAGCCTCGCCTTTCCCGCCCCACAAGTTTGGTAAAAACAAAAGATCAGTCTTACCTTTACACAGAGTACTTCCACCACTCAGCACGATGTTTCCAAACAGTCCTTTCCTCAAATCAAGATCTGACCGGTTGATAGAATCAACGACAACCTGATGCACACCCGTGTACTCTGACCCAATGAGGGATGGGTTGAAGAGAAGTTCGGGTGCGCGATGACGTTCGGGACCCAACTATTATTCAAGCAAAGATAGTAACAACGTGTCAGAAGAGATCTCTGCGAGAAAAAAAAGATACAGCCGTAAAAAAAGATAATTTGCCTTGATGACGGATCCATCTGGTAACCTGAACTCTTCCACTCTGCCAAGAGTCTCCTTTTCCTCCTTCACAGGATTAAGGGCGATATAGCACATCTTCTCTTTTATTGTTCGAACAACT
Organism: Krasilnikovozyma curviuscula; assembly: GCA_014825775.1. Lineage (NCBI taxonomy): Eukaryota > Fungi > Basidiomycota > Tremellomycetes > Cystofilobasidiales > Mrakiaceae > Krasilnikovozyma > Krasilnikovozyma curviuscula. Next base: position 34,550 of record MVAQ01000003.1, read on the forward strand.
TCCATTTCTGCCGTTGTGTGGAGGTGGTAGCCTGACTTGCGTAAGTGGAGTTGGAGGGAATGTGTTACGTCCCTGTTTTTACGCGCAAGCAAAGCGAGCATCGAGAAATAAATTAGCTCCTTATGAGAAACGAAGACGAGAGCAGAGTGCTGGAGGAAGAATGTACCTTCCAGCAATATCAACACGCCTTATCGCATGAGGCATCGAGAACCCTTCGTAGACAGGTACCGCATGGGTAACACCATCACCGGAATCAAGAACAATACCTGTTGTTCGACCAGAAGAGTATCTGAGAGGATTGTCGAAGAAAAGAAAGGTTCAGCCAGCCGTTCTAAGTATATTTCAAGCGAGAACGCCAACATGCTCCTTAGCCGTTCTGGGTTCCCACTAAACTCAGAAATTACACTTACAAAGCTAGTACAGCCTGAATAGAGGTAAACAACGCCGGCACATTAAATGTTTCGAAGAAAATCTGAGCAGCAACATCTCTGTTGCTCCTAGGATTCAACGGTGCTTCAGTCAGCAGGACCGGGTGTTCTTCAGACAGCGTTCCGAGTTCCTCGGAGTAAATGTAAGACCATATTAGCTCCATATCTTCCCAGTCCTCTACTATTCCATGCGCGATTGGGTATCGAAGGTGTAGGAGTCCTCGTAAATCTTGAGCGCGTCGTCCGATGTAATGTGATTGATCTAAGGCTCCTGCCATTATACGAGGGTGTTTGGGTCGTCCAACGCTGTTAAAAACGACCGTGTGTTGAAATCGATTGCAAGAAGTTAGTAACGTGCTTTCTAGGGGCATTCGACGTGAAGTGACTGCACGAAACAAACTTACCAACTCGAAAAGAAACATTTCGGATGGTCTTGACCGGCGAAACCAGCTTTGATAGTCCCTGATCCCTATGGAGAACAATGCAGGACCAATATCAGCGAGACTGTACAAGTGAAACTGCATCGAGAAGTGCTGAGAGGGCTCAAAGCGTGCCGAGGCAGCGAGGGTTCACTCACGTTATCAATGACGATGCTGTTATTCAGCAGTACATCTAGAAGGAGTTAGGCTGAGTAAATGCATGATAGTTCTGCTCAAGTAGCGGTAGTACCATTCAGTACGGCTCACCTTCGAATTCTGCCATTCCTTTGCGAGACCTGCTAGTGCCCCTTGGTCTCTACAGATCCTATACCAGCTGTTCTCCCTAGTCTCTATGTTTCTTTTGGCCAAGAATACCAATTCAGAGCTTTGCTGGCTATTTTTTCTGAGAACGACCGCTTTGGTTGGACTCTAATTTGGACAAAGGGGTTAGCTTGCTTGTTTGCCCTGCAGCAGCATCAAGCTTAAAATTGAACTACAATTATCGGCACCTTGACACCTCGATATCTCATTAACTATGTCCATAGGATCATCATCGACAAGTCCTCAAGCTCAAACCGATGAAGAACGAGAAATCTTAGTTTCGTTTGAGAAATGGATGGCGGACGACAAGGTGAGGATAGCGAACTGATCCCTAAAATGTTTCAGCTGATCATACCTTGAATATTTCAGTATCCACCTCCACTGGCTGCTATCATGGCTCTGACCGATAAACTCGAATCTCGTCAATGTCAGTTCTGTCGTTTTTTCACCATTTTGACTCGTAGCCCTCGCAGTTTCACTGACCTGCTTCGCCCTTTTGTGGACATCAGATACGACGACAACAGAACTTCTCACAGCACTTTCATATTTCTCAAATCTCCTGCTCACATCGCCGTCGTTCTCCTTCGGTCTGCGAGCAGGTGCAGCGATATTTGAACGATGGGTCAGAGACACAGTTGGAACGGTATCAAGATCGATGAACCTAGAGGAAATGAAGAGTCGGATTGTGAAAGAAGGCAGAGAGTTTGCTGGAACGCAGGCAAAGAGGTGTAGGGACCTGATATCAGCTCAGGCGGAAGGTTTCTTGCGGGATGGCAGTAAAGTGAGTCTTAAACCGTTCTCTTACATACCTCCTAAAGAAATCATGTCAACCGTGGTCAAGGATAAAGCTTCCTTGGCTACAGTCTACTTGACTACTGGAATTATTTGGGGCTTGCGGTTCCACTTGTCACCTGTTTGGCCCTCTGACCGAACTTCGCTTTCTCTACATTGAACCCAGGTTCTCATCCATGGTTACTCGAGGGTGGTAATTGCAACCCTAGTACGAGCGCACGAAAACAACAAGCGTCTGTCCGTCTATGTAACAGAAGCGCGAGTGAGTTGTAGCCAGAGGAACTTACGACCTTGATATTCTGAGCTCTAACCAAATTACTTTCACAACAACGAAGCCATCTAACCGAGGATGGCAGACTCACAAAGTCCTCGCAGCCGAGGGAATACCGTGTACTCTGATTCCAGACTCGAACGCTGCCTACATCCTCAGTTCAGAGAGCATCGACGTTGTCATGGTCGGTGCAGAGGCCGTTGCGGAATCTGGAGGTGTCATTGCAGGAGTAAGGCGATTCAATAATCTAACAAGAGTCTTGTAATGCAACTTTGAGCTAACAACTCTTTCAATTTTTGTTTCATCTAAGGTCGGAACATATCAACTCGCTCTCCTGTCATCAGCACTCCGAAAACCCTTCTACGCCCTCGCCGAATCGTACAAGTTCATTAGACTTTTCCCACTTTCCCAGTCCGATCTCCAACAACAACCTGAGGCTCAAACTCACACCTCAACCCCCACGACGGAGGGAGAGGATGGCACAGTCGTTGCTGGGGGTGTCAAGTATGACTATACGCCGAGGGAAAACATAGCATTGATTATGAGTGATGTTGGAGTGTTAACGCCTGAGAGTGTTAGCGCATATCTTGTCAATGTGTTCACTGATTAATTGGTTTAGTCATTATGCATCGAATTGTTGTCACCCATGCCGCCAAAAAAAATATCGAGACAGAGGCGTTGGTATTGATCGAAGGACATAAATATGGAATAAGAGGAGGCCAAAGCTATGTCAAGAATAACAAGAAGAACCTCTAAGTTAACAGCGAACAATACATATATTTAGAGTGACCCAAATGTCCATAGCCACAGCTTTAGGGTTCTTTTGTTTCTGTTTGAAGTCGAAGTGTCTGAACTGCATCGTTTATTGGTCTACAAGTTCGCTGAGCTTGTCAGCGACCTCAACAATCACCACGTTTGGCCCTGCGTAAATTAGGGATGGATCACGCTTGTTAACATCCTGAGTAAACGTCTCGTTGCCTTTGATGAGATACACGAATGCTGGACCTGCGAATGGGTTTGGGAGGTAGCAAGCGCTAGAGGGCTGGACGATAGCATTCGACTGGCCGCCAATAGCGATCGCACACCAGATCGACTCGTCGATAATCTGTTTGCCGCCAACTGAAGTGATGAGCTGGGATCCTCCGACAAAGGTGCTTCCAGATGCTGGGGTGATGCTCAGAGCCGTTTGCGCTGCAAGAGCGGAACGCAAGCTGGATCAGCGCCGAACAGACGGGAGACATATGAAGCTGGGATCTTACGAGTGACGCCGAGTCCAGATGGGATGTCACATGACCCTGGTACGACAAAGCCTTGAGCAATAGAGAGTACGTCTGCTCGGGTTATAGAGATCTCGAATGCGTTGGGGGTGTAAAGAGCATTGTTGAAAGTGTTGAGCTAAGAATCAAACGCAAGAAGAAAAAAAAGAACACAGTCATTTTCCTTTCAGTTCGATGGTCATCAAGAAAGAAAAAACTTACAATGGAATTATGCTAGTTGTTCAACGGGATGGACACAACTCGAGGTTAGCTACACATTTTCCGACCTCGTCACCAGTCGGCTGGTAAACAAAAGGAATGGCGCTCGAACTCACCCTAGCTTCAACGGGCACGATCTGAGCGGCAGCACTGAGAAGAGATTTATCCTGCAGCTGAGTGAGGATTCCACCCGCAATGCCACCTGGAGCGAGCGAGGACGATGTTTGTCAGCTGTGATGGAACCGTTAGTGATCCGATCTCTGACAGAAAAACTCACCTGTTCCTGTGATTTCAAGAGCTTGGGCGGTCGCAAGAGCAGTCTTTGGATCTTTGAGGGCTGAAGAGTAGTCATATCTAAAATTAAAACACGGATTACAATGGAACCACCCAAGTCACATCAGCAAAAAAAAGATGTGCTATGACAACACGTAAGGAAGGTTTAAAGACCAAACTCACTTGCAAGTCTCACCAAAGACTGCAGCGCCGTTGGACTTTATGGCTGACGCAACAAACTGCTGGTGAGCAAGTTCTCGAGCGGCAATGCCTGCCATCTGCTCTTCCACAATCGCTGAGTTCTTTGTGAATCCTGCGGCGGCGTAGTCTGCGGCTTTGAACTTCTTGACGAGTTGCTGGTAGAAGCCTGACTCCAGGGCTTGTGTGTACGGAAGAAGATACAGTCCGTCAGCAACGGTAAATGTAGAATAGATGAACAAAACCAGTAAATAAAAAAAGAAACTTACTCTCGACAAATCCAGCAAACTGGAGCACTTGGAGATCGTTGTCTGCCCGTTTGGTCAACTCATCCTGCATCCACAGAGGGGCTGCTGAGGTGGTGGCCAGGGTCCCAAGAAGGATGGCTGGAGTAGCTAAACCGAGCTTCATATTTTTGTTTTTTACTTTGGGAAAGAGAGAAAGAGAAGTGAGTTGGGTGAATACCATGAATTCGAGAACCCCCTGCCCTTTTTTATAGGTTCTCTTTTGAGTTGTGCGATCGATCGGCGACAGTCAGCTAAAAGTCGAGCGCGCACTCACCTGCGAAGTCATCGGACAGGTGAACACATCGCATCACCAGGGTGCTGCTGCTCTGTCCGCTGATGACTTTTGAGGCTGAATAATGTGGCTTAACCTTTCAGGAATAGGGTAGACAGTTTTTGGACGGGTTGAAACAGCCTCAGTGTGGCGGAGGGGCTGTAAGCAGTGAAATTAAACCAAAACAAACACACGAGGGCGCGCTCGCAATTCGCTCTAGGGACCCGACGGTGGTGTAACTGTCCAATCACTGAGAGAAGAACGGGACAGTACGGCGGGTTGCTGGACGGCTTCCTAGTTGGGAGCAGAGCTGAGCACAACACACTGTGTCGGCTGTGCGTGACTGGCCGGTGTGCTTCAGCGCGCGCAGAGAGACCGGTCTAGAAACTCTCATCTACACCTATCTAGTCTAATGCAATGCTCTAGTACACTAGTATATCTTGTCCACCAGCGCCTGGATCTGTTCCTTCACCCCGCCGCGGACCCACTCCTCGTACACAATGGACGCGGTCCAGCAGTCGCGCGACCCACCAGCCGCCCCGTCGCCTTCGCGTCCGCTCCAGTTGTTGGCCTCGGCATCCCTCTTGCTCGCGGTGGTGACGAGCTGGGCCCTCGTGACCCCCTCGTCTCTGAAGCCCAGCCGCCGCGCAGCCCTCATGGACGCGGCGTTCGCGGGCACCGCCTGCCAGCACATCCGCCTCAGGCCGTAGCCGCCCTCGCTGGGCAGACGGAAGCCTTTCGAGAGCATGAGCGACACCGAGTGGGTGAGGATGTGAGTGCGCTGGGCCTTGGGGAACCTGCGGGCGCCAGCGCCGTGTTAGCTTACTGCAGCCTGTTCCTTGAGGCGTCGGGGGCGGGCACTCACATGACGACGAAGCCTATCTCGGCAAGCAGATTATCCTGGGACGAAAACGCATAGCCCATGACGCCTGAGAAATCCCCCGGCCAATGCTCAGGGTTTTTGTCTGCCGGCGCCGGCTTCTTCAGGTTGAACACGGAGTACAGCAGGAAGCCCTGGGAACCCATCCATAAGCACCAGCCCGGTCAGCAGATGTCCAACGATATCTTTGTTTCAAGGAATGCACTAACGGGGTTTCGCCTCTGCGCGTTTTCGACCCAGTGGCAGACCTCTGCCGTCGACTTCCACTACACTCAAAGGCACAGGAAAACTTAGCTCAAGCACTCTTTGGTATGATTCTACAAGGCATCACACATACCGGGTCGACTCTCGAGAAGCAGTTGAAGAGCTGAGGCTGGTCCTTCGTCTCGTCAAACAGCGCTTGAGCATACAAGCTGGGCTTTAACATTAAATGTACATTCCATTGAATTGTCACACGTCAGCGTGAGAGGAGAAAGGAAGAAAGAAAGACACTCACCACAAAGGGCCTCAGCTCGACATAGTGACCCTCTGCTCTCAGCGGCTCGATGGGCGCTCCAGTCAGGCAGAAATTGAAGTCGTATTCCTCCAGAGGTGTGTCCAGGTGGGTTTCAGCAGAGAACTCAGGTTTGTACCGGTTCAAGTAGGCCATATCGAGGAAACAGTGGTGGCTGCTGCTGCCAGACAAAGAAAAAAGAAAAAAAAAGAACCGTCGCCTGAAGTCGACGAGTCAAGTCAAGCAAGCGTCAGTCAGGCAGGCGAGCTCTATTAGAGGTTGGGGCGGCGAATAAAACATGCGTTGAAACAGCTCCCGTTTCGCGACACTGTTGACCTCTCTAGGACACAGACAACACTATCTTGAATAGGAAAGTAATTATAAATTAGCTGCGTGCAGAGCAACTTCTTTTTCGTAATTCATTGTGATTTAATGTGTGTATCATCTGGATTTCTTCTCATTACGCCGCCGCCACTTCGACCTGGAAAATTCGTCGTTTTAGAGCATTGGTACAACATACGTCTGTGTTTCAACTATCAAGTCAAGTCTCCCCGCTCTGAGCAGAATCGCTGAGAAGACCAACCCTCTCAGGGGTAGGCGAGCTGCGCCTATCTTCAATGCTGCTGCTGCTGGGCCTCAATCCGACTCGCGCAGGTGCAACGTCCTCATCTACTTTGGAAGCCCATTTTCTCACACCTGCAAGACATCGAGCGAAGAAGAAAAAAACAGAAAACATTGGGTGAGATCTATTCTGCCGGCAGAAAAAATAATAAAAGATGGATGGGGTAAAAGGGAAAACTTACCTTCCACAACGACCCAACTCCCAATCACACACCCGGCGATCCCGAAATCTGCCAGCGACAGTCCAAGCCACAGTCGATAGTGATCCGATTTATCGTCATAGGGCGGTACGACCAAGGAGTAGAAACTCGGACCAAAAGCGCCTGCTAGGTTCCCGCATGCTACGACACATGCGGTGAGAACCGAGAGTGCTGGCAGAAGACTGGACGGAAGGGTGACCAGCGTCGAGAGATAAAGGAATCCTAACGTAGGAGTGACTGTAGTGGGAGAAAAAAAGTTATCAGCTATAGAAGGAAAAAAGTCTTGAGATCATCAGTTGGGATCTTTATCGCTTACCCATCGTCACAGCTAACCTCAATCCCACCCCAACCAAGAACGTAAACCAGCCACCAATCCACTTATTTTCTACCTCCGGAACTCCTTCCGCACTTAATCCTGTAACACCCCCTCCCTGCATAACCATCTCCCACATGGCCAACAACAACCACAGCGAAATTACCACCATTACGACTCTTCTCCAGACAGTCGTCAGTCCCTCCGATGCTTGTCTAGATGATTCCAGCTTGGTGTTGATGGAGGAGCCTGCACCATCTTCGATCATCTTCCCAATGTCAGTGTGAGAATGAGCTGGTGCGGTGCCTTCCTCCTCATCGTCACCGCCCGGTTCGAAGTTGATAGTGACATCAGATGTGTTGTGTCCAAGCCCGTTCGAGCCCCTTTTTACTGCAGACGAATGAGGTTTCTTGATCCTACTAGCAATCACACCGATTCCGAACTGACCAACTCCTCCCAGGACATACACCCAACCGACGATAGTATTCGAGAGACTCTCACTGACGGCGAACCTGGCTTGGAGCACTTTGGGCAAGAACTGAGCTGGTGTAGTCGCCATGATGATCAAGAAGTACCCAAACGAGAGAATGAGCGTGATTGGTGAGAGGAGGGTTGGGAGAAGGGCGGTAAGCGAGTGGGTGTGATGCGACTCTTGGGGTGGCAGTCGAGCAAGTAGGAATGTTCTTTGCGGTACAGTAAGGAAGTTGGGAGCTGCTGCAGATGATGGAAGTCGAAAGTAGATGAGAGCGGCGAAGAACAAGGTAAGAACTCCCTCTGTAACAAGCGAAGAACAATCAACATCACATCCCCCATTCAAACTCATAAGTCATGTTCAACTCACCAAACCAAAACAGTATCCTCCAACCACCTTTCAGAGGCAATAGAATTCCAGCCAAGAAACTGCCGATGGCGAAGCTAATGCTGGCAGCCAATGTAAACGATGAGATTCTGAGAGTAAGTTGTGATGGTGGGTAGAACGTCGTAAGAGTGAAGAGCATTCCAGGAAAGACTCCGCTAAAGATTGGGATGAACCAGAGAATGCAAGGGGATGTGGTCAAAAGTTTGGAACAAACCACCGATATAACCACGGTGTAATCAGCCACAATGTCAGCCATGACTCAGAAAAGGATTCGCTTACCCTTCGAATATACCCATTATTCCTCTTATAGCAACCATCCACTGCCATCCTTTCTTACCGCCAAATCCCACACAACCTTCCAATATTGAACAGACCCCGCAACCGCCAATTAGAACTGCAAGCCATACTCTTGCTCCACCTAGCTTCGGATTCGAGAGTAGGACGTTCGACGGTATTTCAGATACGACAAGAGATAGAGTGAAGAACGCGCTGTGAAACACAACAGCTGCTCGTTAGCGTCGGGTAGGAGCACACCGAGGTATTAGAATGTGAGCTTGAGCTTACGCTGAGAGAGCGTAACGCTTTGGTGTGAGGTCGATAGACTTCTCAAGTGATGTCAATGAGTTGGATAGATTTGATCGGTCAATGTACGAGCATGAATAGGAAAGGATCAACTGTTACATAGGCGGCGTCAGTCTCTGAAAGAAGCACGACTAGAATGCGTAGCATGGGTTACTCACGAGCAACATGACTCTCAGATCCAATGCTCTTGTCAGCTCCTTCACATCCTTCTCCTTCTTCTCTTCGGATGAGTCCTCATCCAATGTGCTGGTGAGAACACGATGCAAATCGGGGCCGGATTGTGAAGCTGCATAGTTGTGAGCAAGGGAGGAAGCGGCTGGCTTTTGTCTCCTCAGAGACTGTCCGAATGGGGACGCTGATCTGGAGGGTGGGTTCGACATTCTACTGACTCTATGCCCCTCTGTTGAAGAAACGCAGCAAGTTAGCTGCTGTCAGCTAAACTTTGACGGTGCTTCTTCCTGGAAGCAAATTACCCCAACTAACCTGACAAGGGCTGATTCTATGACCAGAATTTCACAGAAACTGCGCGCAGGAGCGGCAAGGGTGACAACACAAAGGAGGAAGAGGCGTGAGCTCGAGAGAGCAAGGTTCTGATAGGGCAACGAAAGAGTACCTACGACACCAGCCGAAACAGACCACCTATCTACAGATAAATACCTTTGAACTCTAGCCTTCGGACAGCAAAATGGGTGTATTTGAGGGTCGCCGTCGAATGGCAGATTCAAACAGCGTTTCCTAGCAAAGAGTAGGCAGTAACACCATTCACCTAGTATCTAAGTCCCTCAGCAGACTTTCTCTCCAAGTCGAAGTCTCTGTTTGTTCACCTCGGTCTAAGACCCATCTGCAACGGCTCAAAAATGGCCCCCGTGCATCTCGACTATTCCTCTATCTCGCCGTTCGTCTTATCATATGCCAGCCGCTCATTGCACAGACTAGGTCCTAACTTGTCTATCTATTGTCTTCCACTATAGTGCCTCTTCCATCCCATCACCTCCAGGCTTTACGGCGTCGTCTGCAGTGAAGCAGGTGAAAGGTTCTAAATCAGCACTGGAAGTGCTGGCGATGACTGAGGGCCTCAAGTCGAAGAAAGCGTGGGACGTAGCTCTCGCTCCAGGAAAGGTAAGTAATACGAATCTATGAATGTTTGTGTGAAACTGCCGGAAAGGAATTCAGTTATCTGATCATTTGTACCTTGTTCGTATCCTTCTAAAGGCTCTTCCTATGCAGGCGTTCATGCTCTATATGTCTGGCTCAGGAATACAAGTGATGTCAATAGGAATCGTTTTTATGCTGCTGACTAGTCCTATAAAGGGATTGTTCAGCATAAAATCTGGTGAGCACCGTCTTTCGTAACGTTCGTCTCGACTTCTTCTGACTTACTTTTTCTACGACCAGTGTTCAAACCGTTCCAACCTGCGCCGGGAGCACCGCAACAAGATCCTCTTGGTCTTCTGTTACCGATGGCAGCTTTTGTCGCTTGTCAAGCAGCAACGTGAGTGCGACTCTTAATTCGCTTTCCCTTTCTAGATCCTCACAGTTTCTGGCTGGCCTCTTCAGGTTTGCACTGGGACTTTGGAAATGCAATCAGATGGGCATGCTTCCGACAGGTGCAGCTGATTTCTTGGCGTTTGAAACAAGAGGACTAGTGAGCTGTCTGCCTAGTGTCGTTCACCTGCAACTGCGGCTAACTTTGTTCGTCTTTTTGTCTCAAGGCACCGGAAAAGGCTTTCTTTGGGCTATAAGGTGTCTATACTCTAGATTATGTATGATAGACTCTTGCACTGAATTTGCACTCAACCGCCTGGCAAGCATAACATGAAACTCGCGACACGGCGAGTCAGTCCCATGAAGGATCGCCAAATGACTAACTATTTCACATGGCCAGAGGAATCATAACGGTTTTGAAAACTGATGACATGAAACAGCTCTCTGCTTTCGTTTCTAACTGACGTACTCCTCTCCTCAGCTGTAACTGACCTTACCTATCCAGCCATGCAACATAACATCTCCAACACTCTGTATCTGAATTTCCTTCCAGTCACCATCGCTCGTCTTCAACCCACACCTCTCAATCGCAGCTCCCAGTAGTCCACTATCAGCTTCTCTCTCCTTATCCCCGACGGCAAAAACGGCAACGGTGAACTCTTCCTTGGGAACTGGTCCACCTCTTAAAGATCTTAAGTCCGCGAAAGCAGGGGGTCTCCTACGGGTGAGATGGGAGCTATCGATTGGCAGGACTGTGAACTTGTTATCGTTACCTCTTCTTTTCGCTGTTGGGCTGCCAAGTAGACCATATTGTGGTGAAGCGACAGAGGAATCTGGCGATGTGACAACTTCAGGTGACGTTGGTTCTCTTCCTCCTGATAGTCGAGCTGTGAATGGAGACAACGGAGAGTCGTGCGTTGAGTCGGTAGTGAGGGAAGTGGGAGTAAGAGGATCGTCAACAGCTGTTTCTGTATCGGCATAGGATAAGGTTATTGGGGTTTGCTGTCGTGGTGGAATGAGAGGGGTTCTCTCAGTCTGAATATAAAATTGTATAGTTCATTACCACTAGAACGAGATCTCGAATGCGAGAGGACTTACTGGTTCGTCGACGTTCTCTGGCACAGAAGTGTTGTTATCTACCGTACTAGCTAGGGCAACCATTCCAAGGATCTTCAGGACTACTCTGTACAATCCTCGCAAGCAACCAATGTTTTCAGCTCTAGCTTCCTTGTCATCATCCTCTTGTTCTTCACGAACACCACCGTTGTGCTGCTCATGGGAAGCTTCGTAGACCACAACGGTCTCACTAGGAGGAGGAGCATTAGGCCATACTGAGTCTTCAGCTCTATAGCTTTCTGATATGGGCAACGGAAGACTAGTGGCAGGTGATTTACGTTTTTCTGGCGTCTGCTGCGGTGAGAAGGGGCCTTCTTCATTTTCGTCCCCCAGGTTTTGGACATGGACTGTAGTATTGAGAGGCTGGATCGGGTCTTTCATCGAAGTCGTCTCTGCGTCGAACACGTCGCCTCTGTTGTGTGGTAACAGCCGAGCGACGACGCCTCCAGCTGGACTTTCGACGATTTTTGGTGAAGACAGAATACTGAAGGCTGTTTTGTTGTCAATAAAATTTAGCGCGAGTTTTCTAAATTGAAAGACGAAAGGTCGATCCGAGGGAATATTGACCGCTGTGAAAGAGATTTTGGTAGCAGTGGAGTAAGCGAAAGCTTGACTAGTTGTCGAGAAAAGGACGGTGTTGAATGGGAAACTATCTGCAGAGTTGATAAATGTTGCGAGAGTGGTATTTGTATTGATGTGTCGGACGTCTGTTTCTGATAGGATGATACTAGGCGAGGCGCCGGGTTGGTATAGGATGATGGAATCCCTCTGAGATCGAGTCGCGGAGAAGAACCATTGGCCTCCTTCAAATCCTGTTTCCTTCTCAAAGAGCTTTAATATCCATCCGTCTGCTCTTGCTTTACCAACCGACCATACACCACCAGTCGCTCTCTTGATGAAAACCAGCTGTTCATCGCAACCTTCCGGCGCAGGACTTCTGATGAGCAAGATGGCTCCGTCATCAAACTCTGAGGCAGGAATGGCGTGACTGTCGAAAAATTTGTAGCAAGAGAGGTGTTGGGAGGTGGATGAAGAATTATAACCGTCGGATACCTTGGAGAAGGTATAAAAGACGATAAACGCAATGGAAAGACCGACGGCTGGAACTGCCTAGAACGGTGATGATTATTTTTTAGAAACATTAGTCAAAATACACACGAGTCAAGAGTCTCATACTTGCCCATTCTCGTTAAAAACGAAACTCAGTCCCTCCCATCCTCCTTCCTGTAGCAAACGTTTCATGTTACTGTCGACGTTTTCATCAGCATTCTTTTCCAAAACAATCTCGATTCTTCCATTCGACCCAGGAAATCCCAGCCACTCAACACCTTCCCCTTCTCCAGCAAGTCTGAAGGTAAACTCGAACTGATAAGGTCCATTTCCATGAGGCGGGGGTAAAAGCGTCACAGAGGCGTGGTGAGTCGGGGTAAAAATCGTCGAGCTTTTTGCTGATCGTTGACGCTCCTCTATATTGGTTGTTGTTGAAGATGGTAAATCTAAAGTGAAAGCTACAGCTGTGGAATTGTCCTGAGATTCCGCTGCTTCACCTCGGGTGCCGGGATCCATCTGAAACTTGACTGAACTCCAAACCTCCCCATCCCATTGACTTCTAATAGAAGGGTTGAATCCACCCTGAGAACCGGTCAAGGGCAGATTCGTCCAGATTTCGAGCTCCTTGGAGAAGTCTTCACCATCGTCTAATCTGGCGTTGAAATTGAGTTGAGTGAAAAGAGGACATTGTCCTCCCGCCGAAAGGACCTTGAGGGATGAGTACGAGCCTATTGGTGGACTAAATAAGATACCCATATCAGTAACGTTAAATTTGCTGGGATTTCTTGAGAGATGCTGTTGGGGGCTGGGAGAAATTTGGGATTTTTCCAAGGGTCAGAGCGTTGCAACGCAACCTGCTGCGGTCAGTGTCAACTCCGCTCCTTGTTGCGATTCAAGCTTCTCATTCAAAATCTACTTGGAATGGAGATTGAATTACGAGAAATCTTAAAATGTACAGGATCAAGGGGAATGAGCGTCAACAAATAGGGCTCGTAACAACAAAAAGCGCAACTCAATCCTCCCATCTAAATTGAGACCACAAACTCCAAGACACCTTTTTTTATCTCTGAATACACTATTTCTTCTTCGGCTTGGGAGGAGGTGCTCCCCCGTTTGCAGCCAGAGCAGCAGCAGCTTCTTGCTTGGCCTGAGTGAGTTCGCAAGGACCAAACGGAAAGTGTCGGTGATGGTCGAGAAAAAATCACACAGATACAGGAGAAAAAACTGACTGCGATTTTAGCTGCCAATGCAGCAGAATCGGCCTCCCTTCTAGCGTTAGGGTTTCCTGACATTTTGGTTCCAGTGCCAGCGCTGATCCATTGGAAAAAGCAATGAAGATCAGAGAACGACTTCACGAAGTACCAGTAGCAGAGAAAGACGGCCATGCTAAGCATAAAGGAGAAGCAGAAACTCACGCCTTCTTTTGGGCAGCTTCACGACTACGAAGAGAGCAAGAATTGCCGAAGCGTATAGAAAACGAAGTAATATTAAGGGTCAGAGCTAGGGGTTGATAACAGTACAATACCAATCAAGAGATGCTCACGCCTTATCACTTTGTACGAATTAGAGAAACATGCAGGGAGAGGTCAGTTCAAACTCAACTTTCATATGAGCGAAGCGAGGACAAGGTTACCTACCGCTGGTTTCCACCTGAACAAGCCCAGATACACGCACCGAACAGAGAAGAATTCATTCTTCAGAGTCAAACGAGTAAATGCACATTGAATTCATCGGAACGTACGAGTCATATCACAGGGACGTTTTCCAAACGCTTGGGACAGAGAATTTGGCCAGTTGGCAGCTTATTTCTGTCCTTCTTTGATACAAAAGGAAGCATTTTTTAGTATCAGAAGCCGTCAGTAGAGCAAATAGTGGGAGTAGTGCTCACCTGTAGGTGAAGGTGCTGGTTCGAGGAACTTATGTTAATGTTAAATCTCGTACCGCCAACAATTTTGGTCAGCTCTCGCGGCTCGTGGGTGGCGAGGAAAATACACTGCTCACCACTTTAATCTGTTCAAGTGATGCTGGTAGAAAAGGAAAATATTGAAGAGATTTTTATTAGAAGCACATAAGGGCAAAAGGAAAGGGTATCACACGCTGTATCTGGTGCAGCGCGAGATGTAAACAAGGGGCTTCGAGTCTCGTTACACACCAGCAGACACTCAGAGACGCACTGTTAATTATGATTTTATGTTCACTGACTTGAGGTTTGGTGTATGCTAGCTCTTTTCTCGAGAAAAGACATTCAAACGTTTTAAAGTACATATGAAAACAGTACAAGTACACCCTTTATTCATACAGCGCAAAACACACATCACAGTACCAAGACAGTTCAATCCGCGATTCAAGAATATCGTTTCGTTAAGCGAAGGTTTCCCTCAGACGTCCTTCAAGCGCTTCCAGCATCAGTAGCTCTAGCCGGCTTAACCTTCTTAGCCAGATCTGTTGAGAACTTCCTTGGATTTGGAGCCTCGAAGATGGAATCCATTTCTGTTATAATTAGAGGGATATTGACGTCAGCTACGCTTCAAAGAGGAAAGTAAAGTGAAGGCGGCTCTGACCTTCCAGGGTAACCTGCTTCGTCTCCACAGCGGTGAACCAGGCGAGGACAAAACCGACCAGGTCAACAGCAGCGAAGATCAAGTAGGTCCTCCAAGCGATTGCTTTCATGGCTGATGGAAGCGCGAAAGTGTTGATACAAGAGAATCCAGTGACGACCAAGTTAAGGAAAGACAATCCCTTGGTTCGAACTTCGAAATTGAGGACCTCGACTGGGTACAAAGCTTGGAGAGGAGTGAATCCTATTCAGAAGAATAGCAGAAGTCAGCCTGAGAACAGAAATGGGAAAGAGAGAAGCGCTCCGATAAAGATTGCAACCGGCCCAACATCGCGAAATGTGCTTCAGAGCTCTCCCGAACACATACTAGAAACTGAAGAAGCTGGTACTTACCCACTGAAAAGAAAACTTGGAAAAGGAAAATGAACACAATTCCAGCATTCGCTCTCATCGTGCTGTCGATATTGGAAAGGAGACCAGCAATGATTGCCATTATAATGGTGTTACTGGCCATGGAGAACAGCATGAGCTTTCTTCTTCCCACGTGATCAGTGAGTGCTGAACCGGTAAGGGCACCAGCGAAGGAGGTAACGGAGTTGACGAAGTTGAGAACACGTTGACGATCTGGAGATGTGATGCCAGCTTGTCCCAGAGCGATGGTGAGGAAGTATGTAATGATTCCATTTCCACTGAACTGACCCCAACAGCCGATGATGAAGACCATGAGGGAACGGTATGCGTTGGGCCTGGAATTGAAGAGGGGTCGGAAATCCCACCATCGCTTGTCGGCACGGGAGGACAGCGCGAGCGACTCTTCAATCTCGGCAATTTCGAGCCTAATCAATGGAGAGTTGACATCCCTGGTGGCAGAGTGCATGTTGGCAAGGATTTGAGCCGCCTTTTCCTTGTGGCCGCGAGCGTAAAGCCATCTGGGAGATTCTGGCAAGATCAAGTAGGTACCGGCAGCGTTGATAAAGGCTGGAATACATTGGACGTATAGAGGAAGCTGTGATAAACCGATGCATGAGATCAGAGAATGAAAGAATGGGTGGCTGGAGCGAAGGACTTACCCTCCATGAGTAATCATCTTTCCTTCTTCCCGTTGGGATAGCCATACCAGAGGCAGCAAGTTGACCAACGTAGTAGCTGCGGAAGAACACCAGTTTAGAAATGAGAAGAAACTGGAACCAAAATGGTGACTCACAATGAGTTGAGAAGACCGAGCCATCTACCTCTTGAGTGTGGTGGGAGGATCTCAGCAGCCCACGACTTCGCACCGTAGCCTGCAGTTGAACAACCGAACCCAGTGAGGAATCTTCCCACAAGGAACATTGGGGTGTTTTGGGCGTTGGCAGTGAGCAAAGCTCCGAAGATCAAGAATGTGTTACCGAATACCATGCCTGGGAAGGTGGCGCGTTAGGTATATGTAGATCGCGAGATGTAAACTGCCCAACTTACAGACTCTTCGTCCAAACCTGTCTGGAATGTAAGCAACAGAGAAACAAGCAGCAACTTGGCCAACAGTGTACATTCTGATCGGGTAGGAATGAATTTGGAAAAAAATTGCAAACATCGAAGGCATCATCAGTCTCTATAAGAAACAGCAGGGGAATGCCATGCTTACCCGAAGACGATGCCCGTCTTGGAACCAGCAGCACTCAAACCGAAGAACTTTTGATATTGGGTCATGGAGTTGATAGCGGACATGACTGTAGCGTCCATTCCACTGTCACCACCACCTGCGAAACGCGAAGCAGAAAGCAGCCAGAGTCAGAAATTGTCCCCACACGAGAGGGCAGCCGCGGAAGCAAAAGTAAACAGAGCACTTACAACAAAGGACGAGGAAGAACTGGAGACAGAAGTAGGCAAATCTCCAACTCCTGACCGAGTAACCTGGGTCCTCCTGCATGGCCTCTTTGAGGAGAGCCTGCTTGTCAACAGCAGTACGCTGAGCGTGGTTTCGTTGGCCATAGCCATCCAAGTCTTCGATGAGCTCGTCTGGGGATTCTTTGCGGAATTCACTTTTGGAATCCATGGCTGTGTGGCTGATGTGTTTGTTGCGAAAACAGGAGAGAGACCTTGATAGAAAGACTGAGAAGGGCTGGGAGGGTTGGAGAAGAAGGTGGAGAAAAGGGGAGACACCGGGGCCCAATCATCAGCTCTTTATACGTTTCCTGCGTATTTGCAGGGGTTCTTCTGTACTTCCGGCCCCACACCGTGATGGAAATCGATTCCATTTGCATAAGATGTGATATAAGGGAAATTCTTCGGCCAGCAGTCTCTCTGCGGGAAAACGAGGTGGCGTCTTTGCTTCCTTACCATTTAGAGTTTTTTAGAGTTAGGCGTGTTGCTCTCCTGTTTTCCGCTTGCAAGCTCGCTCGAGCTCTTTGCGATACACAGTAGGAATACAAAGAGTAAGAAAAGTTTAGACCCAGTTTTTGCTTATAGGTCCCACAGATGTAGAGCGACGTCTAAAAGAAAGAAACAAAAACACAAAAACGCGCGAGCAAAAATGACGTTATTGCGCCCGTGGTTCAGGTCACGCTGGTAGAAAATACAGCACCGCCGGGCAGCTCAGACAGCCCTGAGTCGCGGTTCCCTTGGCAAGCTTAAGAAAGCAGCATCGGAAGCTTAGGACCGGTGAGATGCCCCCAACTTACAGACAAACCAAGGAACACTCACATGGAAGGCAGGGTGGGGGGTTTGAAATGCTGGGTAACCCGTCGGAGAATCTCTCGAGATGCACGACCGGTGCGTTGGACCAGGGTTGCGGTTCGGTAGAAAGTTTGAAAGAGAACTAACATTTTGCAAAGCTGGAAACTCCGCCTCCCGAAGGGGGAGGATTTCCATGCACCGGAGCAACTTCGTTTGTATGTCAGCGGAATGGAAGCGGTGCGATTGGGCAGGAGTGAACGACGCGGTTCAGCCTCAGCATCTGTGAAGAACTCAACGGAGAGGGCTTTAGGTCTAGCTTAAGTAGCAGAAGCATGTAGCTGAAGGGACAGATCTTTCGTTAGCCGACTATTGTACTCTCAATCCCAATACAATTACAGATCTTCATGCAGCTCAAGGTAGATATATACGACTGTATCCCTGGACTTTGGAACGACAGCAAGGACTACAAAAGGAGAAAAAAAACATTTAGAGAAAAGAACCCAGAGAAGATGAGGAGGCTGTAGCAAACTCACCAAGAAGCAGATGACGCGACTGTCCTCTGAGCCAACGCCGCCCTGCACTCATGGCACATACACAGACATTTGCATGGCCAAGCTATAATGTCTCTTTGCTCAACCGTACAAATCACACATCTTGACACTCGCTCTTGTTCCCATTCCTCCGCCGACATTCCCTCCAACGCGCGAGAGGCAATCAGCTGCCTCTCCTGGACCACAGCATGGAAGCTTTCTGTTGCGGACGATGAATGAGTTGGATGCGGGATGAGCAGGTTCGAGTAAGTTCGACGAGTGATGGGAGATGAAGACGATGGGTTCCTCATGTGCATCAGGAGAATGGGGTTGAGGGTCGGGCTGGGAGGCAGTTCAGAGTACAGGTCCATCCGATCATCCAAGCCTTCTTCATCGTCTTCCTCGGGACCGTCCTTTAGAGAAACTTCATCTTCTCCGTCAGTTCCAGGGACGAAGTCATCGTCTTCTTCCTGCGACGAAGAGTCATCTTCTGCTTCCTCGTATCCTTCCTCTGTCCACTCGCCGTCATCTTCGTCTTCGCTCGCATAGCCACCTTTCAGAAAACGACGATAGATGCCTTCAGGAGTATCAGCTGTAAGATTTGATTGCATTTGAGTGCTTCTTCCGGACAATTTGACACCTTGATGGAGGCCGAGAGACTGACGATGATGGGATGGCCTGTGCTGGTGACCAGCGAGAGTCAAGACTGCTCTAGGTCGAAGTCTCATCAGGACCGCAACTCGGTTTAGCTGATAGTTTGCTGCGTGGAAAGCTGTTATCGACCATCGAAGCCCAGGAGTCCTGTCTAGCAGACCACGACCTATGTTTCGCAGCACCTCCAGTAGAGCACCTGCAAGGCGTCGCAATTCCCTGTATCAACAGTACACATCAGAGCCCGGTTTAGGAAACACAGAAAGAATAGAACCCACCTGAAATAAGGACGATCTTCTAACTCAGGCTGCTGGAACGTCCTTGGGCGAATGTCAACGAACTCTTTCTGCCAACCCACAAATCTATTGTCACCCTGCCCATCATTTAAACTGACATCTTTCTCCCCCACATCGAGCCACCACCCAGTACCGCTACCATCGACTTGAACGACCTCGTTCCTCCATCCTGTTCCTCCGAGACGGGAGGTTTGGATACAGGCCGTGCATATCTTGAGGAGGGTGATGCTGAAATCGTCGTTTACCCTTGGAGCGTCACATGGTGGCAGAAGGGCCGAGATGTCGATAAAACCGACTGTGAGAAGTTGGGTAACACCATTGAGGAAAACAGTGAGTGTGATTAAGGTGGAGAAGAGAAGTGAGAGGAGGGAGGTGAGGAAGGTGAAGCTTGGCAGTCTGGATGGGCTGAGGAGGAGCATCGTTGCAAAATGAGTCAAGGAAAAGACACCACAAAAGCTGCAACAACACTTGAAATTAGAGTCGGTGTTTTTCGTCCAAAGCAGTCGGTACTCACGCGGTAGGGATGAGGCGACGCCTACCCCACTTCTTGGAGAGTTCGCTGATATGGATCCAGGTTAGTTCAAAGACTGATAAGAAGACGCCAAACAGAACATGTGGGTCCGGTCTTGATTTGGAGGCAACCATGCTGTTCGAAGGATCGAAGGTTACCATATGGGTAACTGGGCTCGAATACAGGTGCTGTAAATTAGAGACGAACTTAGCGTGAGTTTCGAAACCAAAACCTTTGACAAAGACAACTTACCAACAAGAACGCAAAACCAAACAAGTTGAAATTGGTTGAACGATCGTCATTCCTAGCAAGGTCCACTGGTTCGAGCCCTTTTAACAGAGAGCTGACACTCAGTCCTAAACAGACGGCGACAAACGATGACCAGCAGATTTCTGACATATCCATCGACAGAACGGATTCTTGTATGTGTTCTGGTATGATTGGGAATGGTGATGCTGACGAATAGGGCAGTGAAGAGTGGTAGAGCGCTAGTGCCAAGTAAAGTGTGGACCTAGACAGCAGGAATATGGACGGTATTCGAAGTGCTGATCGAAAGAGCCTTGACGTGAGAAACGAACGGAAAGCTGCTCGTGTGGTGCCATCTGGTCGATGAGGAAGGTTTCTGGGAGGAGGAGTGACAAGATGCTGTATTCGGTTCATTAGAACGCCCATAAAGCAAAGTCCTGAGGCAGCGATAGACAATATTAACATGCGGAAACGCTTTCAAAATTAAAGATGAGAGAGTTTGTCCTTTACTGACCAACCGCATACCTATAGGACCGCATAGTCAGCTTCCGTCCCGTTGCACACCCAGAAATCGAAGTAACAAGACATACCATGAGAATAGGAATGCCCAAGGACCCACCAAATTAGCCTCTAAATCTCTAAGCTCCCTCAACTCTCCAGCGAGCTGTACGTTGTCAATGGAGTTCCGTGAGACTAGGCTGTTGACCCCTGAAGTCAGCCGAGCAGGCAGCGTTTGAATCCTGTTGACAACGGTACTGGCAATTGTTGAGACTGAGGGGATGGTGACAGGAGCTCCAAAGAAGCTGAAAGGCATCCTTCAATCGTGAAACAGTAATGTTTCCCTACGACCTGATAAGCTGCGCTGAAATGCGTGGGAAAGGGGAGGAAGAGCAGCCTAGCGAGACAAAGACCCTAGGGCTGGTGCCTAAGCAAGCAAGAGACACTCTAGGCGTCCTCTGATAGTACCGAACTGCTCTGGGAGTGGAAAATACTAGAAGAGGGGAGATTTTGGTCGCGGTTCAGTTCGAGAGCAGGTTTCGGGCTGGCAATGGATGGAAGTGAGCAATGGCCAGCCAGCCAAGGGGAAAAATAGGACAGGATCGCTTTTATTGGTCTTAATGATAGAGAAAGAGCTTCTTTCCTCCTCTTAACAAGCTGGTAATTCTAAGAGTTTTTAATTTATTACCACAATTACCACAACTAGATCACCAGCGGGATTTGTTTGACGCACGACCACGACAAAGAGTTCGACGAAGGTGATACCGCAGTAAGTTTACGGATTTGCCGACTTTGGAGAGGCACTTTTTTAATGATTATATTGCTAAAGCTGGGTTGTTTTTATTCATAGGTGTCCTATAGTCAGGATTCAAGCTCAGCCACCGGCCAGGTGCACACCTGCATTGGCGTACTACTTCCTATTTCCGTAACACTCCCTGTGAAAGAAGGTATAAGCTCTCAGGTCACTCTGATTCGGTTCTCTGGTTGTTTGAGAAGGGTTTCCAGGGAGATTTCCAACGCAGTGAGTTTCTCCGCCCTCAACCGGTCTGAATAACGCATCCTTCTGTGTTGATCTGACCGCCTTTTCCAGCTTGTGTCCAGAAATTCCAGAAATGGAGCTATTGACACAGTCTTTCACTCGCTTGATGCCCATTTCTTCTGCTCCTAGCAACGGCCAAGCGGCACCTTGCTTCATTTTACAAGCTGTACCTCCCGAACTCCTCTCCTTCATTCTCAGTCTCGCAATCACTCCCTCTTCAAGGTCGTCTCTTCAAGTCCTTCTCACATGTAAAGACTTCTTCTCCTCAGGACTGCGCTACCAGTACTCTACTGTGCGGCTCAAGTCGCTGGAACAGATTGCGGTGTTCCTCCGGGGGACGAGTGAAGCTGTGAAACTTGATGTTTCTGGGAAGACTCGTTTAGCTTTTAGAGTTGTATGGAGAGAAGATCAGATTGTGATGAACCCGGGGTTCCGTTGGGTAAATTTGCGGCTCATCTCATCGTCTCTTCCATGGAGCAAGTGCTAACTCAAATACTATTGCAGGTGCATTCTTTGCAGCTTCCAATATCAGTTGATGATGGGGATAAGAGGAAGCTTGGACTTTCGGAGCCGTCATCGTGCCCATCAGCCTGTCTTCAAATATCTCTTGCGACCTCACCGCTCCTCCCTAACCTTCAGAAACTCATCTTCCATCCAAACGACCACATGGACGTCACCTATTTTCACTTCATTACATCATTAGTGTCAGCCTTCTCACCTTCAGAGATTCTCTTTAAGTATACTACCCGCCCACTTTTCACCTACGCGCACCAACTCCGTCAGTTCCTGCGCAACACGACGACCATCACCTTCGACACTTTACAAGATCCCATTTCTTTTGTCGCATTCATCGACGATCCGCGCCGAGAGAACGAGGAAATCACATTTCACCCAAGCTGGATCAACGAAGAGATCCATAACGCACCTGACTTATTTATCATGGGGGAAGACGGGCAACCACCCCCACCGCCTTTGCACCCTCTACCGAAGTTCGCAACCCTTGCTGGCGTTAAAAAAATAGTTGTCAAAAAGTTCAACCTGAATTTTTACACCACGTACTCGTTCACGGACCAAGACGAGATTGGGACGTTGATCAGGATATGGATGAGGAGAAATTTGAAGTTTGTCAAGAAGCAGTATACAGGCTTGGAGAAGCTGGTACTGTGCTTTGGGGAAGATGATATGACGATGGTAGGAAGGACAACAAGGGAATTGGTAGATGAGATTGAGGGTTTGAAGGAGATTGTGTCATATGTCGTTTGAACCAGGTTTTGGACTTTCAGATGGCTGCTTCGAAGACGGCTTTTTCTCCCAGACTTCAACTTTTATTACATTTAGAATAGCCCTTTGCTATAGATTATCTACACTGGATACCTTGGTGATATTTTTATACCGTCTCAGAGAGCTGTCTCATTGACAATCTCAGCAGACTGCCACCAACTCAATCGTTCAAGCTGCGCCCTTTCTGGAATCTCAATTTCCGTTCCGGTTGGAGCATCAAGTTTAGCACTCGAGTTGAAGGCGAAAGCAGTAACAAGCCTGATGGGCATGTTGATTGCATCTCCCAACGCATCGTACGTTGGCCAGTACAGAGAGGTGGAGAGCTTCTGAGTGTTAGGGTTGCCCGTACGGATGAATGATCCGATATAGGCCCTCCATTCCAGAGCGACAGGGCGCTCGAAGCTGGTCATCACAGAGGTTGCGTTCTGAAAATGATACAGCGAGTGAGGAAGCTGACCATAAGAGAGAGAGAGAGATCAACGTCAACGGCCACTCACTTGGAGGTAGGAGTTATCAGCACTGTGAGCAACAGGAGCCAAAGGAACAGTTGGATCATAGTACACGGTTCCGACGGCTGGATAGAGAAGAAGAACAGTTTTAGTTTTGAGCTCGCTCTCACAGGCGGCAGCGTTACTAACTAGGCGCATCGAATCTCGACCCCCACACATTTTTGTTTCCAATCTTGACCATTGCCCTATTGGTGAGCGTTTCTGAACCCATGATTCCAGCCTCTCCGAACGATGCCGCGGCTTGTTCAAGCGCTTCGAATGTGTTAAGAAAGAAGCCGTTGGTTCCTGACGGATTGGCGTACGATGAGTTGACAGGGTAGAATGAAGCTGCGCGAGCGACATTGGCTGCAGTGAGGTTGTACGCGCCGATGGTGGTTGCGTTGAGGGCTGTCACAGAATGGGAGAGGGCAGCAGCACCTGGGGAATGGCTGGGCGTCAGCAAGCCGCTCGGTGCTTCTAAAAGTGACCACACCAGAAATACACGCACCTTCGTCAGTGACATAACCCCCAATATATGGCACTTTGGCGATCTTCCCAGCCTGCCAGAGTTTGGTAATAGTATCGGTCAAAGTAACTCCGTCGTTGGTAGGAAGGAAACCAGCGTAAGAGAGACTAACGTCCAGAAGACGTGATGAGTCAAGGTCTCGTCATTGGAATACAGAGATGATGCTAACCCATTTGAGTCTTTAAGACTTCCCAACGTATTACTGGCGTTGACAAGAGCAGCAGGAGTGACGGAGCGGAGACAAGCCAACTGGCCGGTGGTCGAGTTACAGCCAGCCAAAGCAGCGAATTTGGCATTTCGTTCCTGTTTACGAAATACAGAGAAGAAATGTAAGTAAAAGTTCTCACTCATGTAAAAAGCTGAGAAAGTTACCTTTAAGAAAGAGATGGGAAACATGGGAGATCTTTGAATGGATCTCGCAATTGCCTTCTGGAAGTTAGGCTTTTTACCGTCATAAAGAGCAAGTTGAGAGACGATAGCATAACCACCACCAGATTGTCCTTGAATTGTGATGTCATTTCCGTTACCTCCAAAGCTAGTTATGGAAGAAGCAAGTCAGAGGCAGTCTCCAGTGTCGATATTATGCAGAGACCCACTGTCCGATGTATTTCTTGACCCAATCAATGGCCATGCGGTGATCCAGCGATCCAGCATTGGCGTTCTGGCCCTCAGCAGTGAGCTCCTCGGACGCAAAGTAACCCAAAGCGCCGAGACGATACGCAACGTTGACGGCAATAAAATTTTGGTCATGTCCAACCCCTGTAAACACCAAGTGGTCGGCGAAAGATATCTGAAATTAAATGGGGATACGACTTACAGTCGGAGAAGTCGTTGTTTGCCGCAGAGGAATCTGTACAGTGCAAGAATTAAAATCTGTATGAGCTTGGAGAGCACTCAACCCAAGATGAAAAGTGACGACTCACATTGCAACCCTCCACCGTGAATGTAGAAGCTGACTGGAAGGTTATCTCCAGGTTTAGCTGAAGCTGGTTTCCAAATCCAAAGCTTCAAACAGTCCTCAACACCCGGCCCACTGCGATGGAGCGAAGATAGGTGGTCACCATCGCTCATTCTTATCTTAAGGGAAGTAATTAAGTTGACTCACGCTTTCACGCCAATTATGTTGGGGCCAGGAGTGGCAAACTGGATGCACCTGAGTGCGTCGTCGCTGACATCGAGCGTTACACCGCTCTGGTCAGCCAGAGGAGTTGGCGCCTTGAAACGAAGGGCACCAAGTGGTGGTGTTGCGTAGGGAATACCTTTCCAGGACTGGACAGTGCCGTTATTTTGAAGGATTCCGACATAGCGCCCTCCTTCGCCCAGATCGATGATCGGGCTTGAGGAGTTGCCGTTTCTACTGTGGAACTCGTTGAAATGAGGTAGAACTGGAGATGGAGCTGCTGCAGCCAAGAATATTGGAGCGGCTAGCAGGGAAGACAAAGCCGTTGCAAGGAAGAGCATCGTAAAGATGAAGAACGGACGTGAGCGAATGTCAAATTGGAAGCTGTCTCGGGTGGAGTGGGTTGGTGCTGAGGATTGGAGCAAGGGAGTGATGGGAGTAGGAAGAGGGCTTCTATTTAACCTGTCAACTTCTTCACCGGAAGAACTGTTGAGCTCGTCATCATCGAAATTCACCGACATAAGTAGGCTGGGTCGACTCAGCGGCAACGAGCTCCTACTGATCTCCTCACGTGAAGGGTTGTTTATCACCTCGAATGTGAGAAATTGGGACTATCAGGAAGAAGTATCTTGCGCTGTTTTTGATGTTTCAGCGAGTTTGGTTGCAGTCCGACTCAAGTGATCAAGTTTTTTTCACGGGCCGCTCGGATGGCGATGGTTTTTCACGAATTCACCGCGTAGCACCGTTCTTATGGTAACAGCTGATGGGGAATTCAGCATAGAGATCTTCCGCGTTTGGCTGAGAAAGATGAAAAGATCTCAAATCGTGACCAGGGGCAAAGTCGACAAGACAGATGCACGTTTTGCCACTTTCAAGAGATCGTGGGATTGCGAATCGCACACTGCGATTCCTTCAGAAATTTGTACAGTTTCTCCCTCAGGTGTTCATTGTCGATCAATTCTCAGTTTATGTAATGATGACTATTTCCTCACCATCGCCCTGGATTTGTTAGGAATATGGTTCAATCCTCTCGGAGTTTTGTACCTAGTCTAGGAACAAGTTCTCCACTTCAAAGTTCCCAGATATTGTTTTACCTTTGTTGCTTTACGTTGATGTGGTCGTCCTGGATCCTTTTGACACCTTTGCGCTGTCACAGACAATTTAAACAAATTCATATGAACATAGAAGACAAAATTACCTTGGTAGCTAGTGTCGTACAGTACGGTCCTCATTGCCGTCATCGTCGTCGTCGTCGTTGTAGTCCTCTTCATCTGTCGACAGCGCGACAGCGCCAGCGACTTCAGCCGCGTCGTTTTCGCTCTCGTCACTGAGATCAGCCATCATTCGAGTATCCCCGTCCAGAAGTTCCTCCTCAAGGCTCTCAACACTATCGTCGTCGTCTTCTTCGTCTTCTTCTTCTTCTCCAGAGCTGACTTCGTCCTCTTCGTCGGACGAGAAATTGAGCTGGATGAAGTCATCTTGATCCACTAGAGCAGCCCGAAGTTGGCTTTTGTCCCCTTTTTTCCTTTTGAGGTTCGGATTCGTTGTCTTACTAGTAGCAGATATTGGCGCCGAAGCCGTTGCTATTGATGTAGTGGGAAGTTGATCTTCGTCATCTTCTTCGGGGATGATGCTACCAACCTTGGCGTCATCCTCATCCAGAGTTTTACCGTTCTGAGCGCGGAGGACGTGCATGAGCCCACATTTCCCACCTTTGCTACACGTCCCCTTCTCCGCAAACTCCTTGCACTCCCAGGCATGCTTCTTCTCGCAAGTCGGACCGGCTTCGCAGTAACCCAGGATAGTGAAGTCCTCACACAGCTCCGCGTCATCAGATACACGAATATGTGGGTATTTGCAGTCGGAGCCGTTCCGGCAAGTGCCTGTAGTTTGAAAATGAATGCAAGAAGGGGAATTGTGGGCTGACGGTTTGTGAGAGAGAGGACAGGATGTTGAGGAATTGGGACACTTTGAACGTAGATATCTTGGACAGACAGACGTCTTTTCGGCATCGTGGATGTATCGACAGCTGAGGGCGTTATTGCACCGACCTGTCAAAAAGCAAAAAGTAAAAACAGCCACCAACGACCCGAAACAGGAGAATGGAACGAATCGTTTTGGACGACTCAATCTGAGCGACCTGCAAAAGTGTGGAAGGATAATGCCAAAAAGAAATCGCACCTGTTTTGGTATAAAATCGACATAGAGTTTTGGATTTGGGCGGCGGCTTCTTGGGTTGCTTGGAGGATGTCGTTTTACCGGCATGTCTGGAGGAGCAAGAGTTGATCAGCAGTCATTCGAAGTGGTCCTACGAAGAGATGAAGCTAACCTGGCTTTCTGCATTCCGTTGAGCACCAAAGTCATGTTGCCCAGTCGTTGTCGCTTTGCGTCCATGACTTCCTTGGACATAGACTTTAGACCGGGAATATACGCTTGTTTCTTCCTATTCCTAACGACGGATGCTGATAGTAGATTACCGGATTTCGTTCTTAGGTATTCTTGACCATCGTGTGTTGTTCGATTTCGAGATGTGGGAGATGCGACAGAAGCTTGACCTAAAATAGAGAATTGGGCTAGAATGAGGATCAAGTTTCCAGCAAGAAATAGGGCACAAGCATAAGAGAGGTAGAAGGACCTTCAACACGGTTGAGTTTCGTTCCAGTTTTGTCAAATTCGAACAAGATGCCATCAACGACGACTTGGCGGGGTGCTGAACTTGGTGGAGGAGGTGGTGGAGCGGCAGCCTTCTTCTCAGCCGCTTTCTTTTCCCGGTCCATTCGGGCCTTTTCACTAGAGTCCATTTGGAAAAAATTAGAAGGATAGAATAATTGTGAGATTGGAGAACGTACGTCTTTTGGTAAGTTTCTGCGTTCATGAGAGACATGTTCCTATCAGTTTTCTTCACCCACTGACTACTCACAGGCAGAACAACTGCAATACTTGAGGAAGAAGAAGAAAGTTCATCTACAGGAGTAGAAGAAGTTGAAGCTGTTGGAATAGTAGCAGCGGTTGAGGCAGATGTTGAAGCGGAAGTGGTGGAAACACTTGACCCACTATTGAGGACCAGTTTCTTGTTCTTGAAGGTCGTAGTTTTGGCCCCATAATGCGGATAAGGGCTTGCTCTGTATGTATTACTGGTGGATGATTTAGAGTAAGGCGGTCTCGATGAGTAAGAAGACGAAGGTTTCGATTCAGTCTTCCGCTGAGCAATCGCCTCTGTTGAATGAACGAGCCGTTAGTTTGTCGAACTTCGAAGACATGCCCATCCAGATAAACTTACTCTCTAGTTTCTCAATCTCTGCCAAGGCAGTAGCATCAGCCATATTGGTACGAGGAGGAGCTGTAGGTATGAGAACCGCAGGCAAGGATGAAATCGGTCGAGGCTGGCTGCAGAGTACTGTCGCTGTAA
The DNA here is from genome assembly GCA_014825775.1 of Krasilnikovozyma curviuscula. NCBI lineage: Eukaryota > Fungi > Basidiomycota > Tremellomycetes > Cystofilobasidiales > Mrakiaceae > Krasilnikovozyma > Krasilnikovozyma curviuscula. The sequence goes on from MVAQ01000003.1 coordinate 62,691, forward strand.
TTTGTTGTTGTTCGATCAAGATGTAGAGACTTCAGATAAAAGTCCTAATTCAACTGAGATGCTGGATGACGGGACTGTATTAAAGTGAAAATAAGTTTAAGTATCCGACCAAGTTGCGGTTTGAACGAACTAGACACAGAGTGAGAGCTTCTCGAATGAGATTCCTAGCGGCCACCCATTCCAAAATTCGGCCTTGACACTTCTCAAATTCTCTATAAGGACTTTTCACGATGTCATCGATAGTTGGTCCAGCTGTTTTTCTTGTGTTTGAAAAAACCAACTTCATCGTCACCTCAATCACGACCGCGTATGTTCTTCGAACACAGACAGCTGGGTCACTATGGTTCTCTGTGGGCACTCTGGTTGCTCTAGGATCAGGTCCGTCCTTGACTTGACCCTTCTATAGTTACGAGGCTGACTTCGATCAATTGTTTCATGCGTGTCTTTGACTCCTGCCAGCGAAAATCTTGAAGCGAATCATTAGAGCTCCTCGTCCACCGATACTGAATATATTAGAGGACAAAGAATCTAAGGAATCACCGAAACTTGTTGCCAATCCGAAGCTGACTCACGGAATGCCTTCGACCCACAGCACCACACTCAGTTTCTTCACCACGTATATTCTTCTCTCACTTCACTACCCCCTCCCAGGTCCAGACCCTACTTTCATCATGACTTTAATGCGAGCGCACCCGCTAGTGGCTTCTACTGGGCTATTGGGGCTTAATGGGACCCTCGTCAGCAGTCGAATATGGTTGGGCCACCACTCACTTCCTCAAGTATTCGCCGGTGTGAGCTTGGGTACCTGTATAGCAGCAGTATGGTGGTCTACATGGAATGGGCTTCCAGCGCCGCTCTGCGCTGCTGTCGGCTTGGGTGCCTGGGCGGCAGGAGGACTATGGGAGAGTGGCGAGGGATTCGTCGAGTTAGCCAAGCATATTGCTAGAAGGGTGTATGGGGAGCTTTAAATAATGAGAGGTGCACTTATAAAAGGGGTGGAGATGATGGTTTGAGCTGATTCGACTGCTAGAAGATAGATGGTTTAGATCGCGTTCTTCAACAAAGGAATAAGGAAAGCGATGATGGGATGGGGGGCGGCTCAGCAACATTTGAAGATGAAGTGGATTGTTCTTCATCCGCCTTATTCCTCGATCAATAGCATCCTGGATTACTCAAATGCTCTATCCAACGCCTATGTCCACCTCCACCAGAGTTTTCTCAGACATTGTTCTTGAGATCTTCCAGTACCTTATTCTGCAATCTCTGTACGATCAGTCCTTCTCCTCCTCACCTTCAAGTTGTCTTCAATAAATATCTTTTAATTCTGTACCAACGTGTCCACGACAGATCCTATCCTGGTCTGCAGCGTCTTCAGAAACTTGGGGTGAAATCAGTAACATTCAGCTGTGCACGCGCTGTACGACTCATTATCAATTTCAAGCTCATTGATATTTGCTTGAAAATATCAGCAGAAGATTCATACCCCTTTATCATCCCACTCCCTAAGCGTTTCTGGTCCAGGCTTGAGTCTCCTGTATATCTGAAATGGCTCATCATAGAATACTTATTAAACAAACTTAGATGATGTGTTAGATCAAAGTAATACTGGTAAGTTATTGAAGAGGAGATGGTGGTTACAGCATTTGTGGTGCCGTGAAGGTTGAATCTCAACAGGGTTGTGAGGAGATGACTTTTTATGTGGTGACGGGAGTGCCTTTCCACCTAAAATACTATCTCTATTCTGTTTCAGAAACTTGAACCTTCTTTTTTCTCCAATGTATTGGGCAGCGGTCTCAGGTTGCAATCGGCCCTACGAGACCAGTTGTGGTTGTCATACAGTAGAGATGGTCTTTACGAGTAACATTTTTAAGGCATCATGCAGAATGTCAAGGTCACAAATAGACTAGACTTCGTTGGATGATGAGACCACATGTGGTGGAAGCGAAGAAAACGACAAGTGCAAGGTACGAATGATGGCAGCGATGAAAGGCCCTCAAAATCCATTTCCTCATATTCCTTAGAACTTTACGGTGGTATCTATGACAGCTTAGACTTGGTTCGTTGGTTTCCAATGTAATGAACAGGAAGGTGAAATCAAGCGTGAAAGGGGTTGTCAACCCTCCTAAAGTATCCCGATCCCAGGTTTCCACACGAAAGACAGGACTGATGCCAGGAGGGAGGGGAGGTAGGGCAGGCGAAGTAGGGATCGTCGTTATTTTTGAAGCTGGAATATCCCTAGGTGCTGTTCAATACGACTGCTGTCCTGCAGTTCAAGGCAAGATCAACGGAATTTAGCGTCAACGCACATACACCGATGTTGTATATCCCTAGCTTCCTATTCATGTATATGATCTTTTTTTTTTCAAAGTTCACCACACAATTGTACCGTCCTCCTTTCAAAAACAAAAGCAAGTCCTCTTTCAGCAGCGGAGGGGGAGAAATGCTGAAGTTGGTCACTCACCTGCGTCCTTGACGCTATGGTTTTCCTTTACAGCTTCACGTTCCATCTATCCTTCTTACTTATAGCCGATTCAATCTTGATCTCGCTGACGTCCCACTCGTCCAGGACCTGATCCACGTTCTCCGCGACCCATAGATCCAGCCTCGTCAAACCAGCTTTCCGAATCTTTTTCTTCAGATCCGTCGGCGGCAGTATTTTCTGGCTTCCATCGACAGCATCCATCCAGTCGACGTACTGAGGGTTCGTGCTTCGATGAGTCAAGAATGAAAGTCCAATAGACGTCGGTGAAGTGAGCGACAGGACCTCTGGATGGTGGTTCCTCTTTTCGAACAATTCAGCCAAGAGCCTAAACTTCTTCCACACTTGAGTTGACGATATCGAAGATGGAGCGATCCATTCCTTTGCTAGACAAGGCGCTTTGTGCTCGTCATTGATTTCAACCTTCCAGTTGCCTCGGGTGATGGCCATTTGGATTTCGAGCGCATCTTTTGGTGAGGTGGGAGAGAGCAAAGTTGTCAATTGGAGAGGTGATAGAGTTGGATAGTTTGGTTCCAGTTCAAACGTTGGTAAGAGTTGGCGATAGTGGAGAACTGTTGCGTGGATTTCAGTCATGAGTTGCGAGAATTCTAATGGAAGCGCCGGAACGAAACAAACCAGAGCGTTAGTGCAGAAAATAGAATGAAATAGCAGCCAATTACATCAAGGAGTTATCCAAGAGGGATTTACGGTTTCCAGCGAAACTTGTCCGACCAGACGTTCTGAGCAAGGCATGGATTTTGGCCAGAAGCTGTTCCGCCAACTCGACGTCGTTCACCAACAGAGGAGAGAAAGGATTATAGCCTAATTGGGAAGGAGAACTAGGGAATGTGACTGGGGGCAACACTTGTCAATCAATTGAGTCTCCACCTGCTGTGTTCGCAGTGTCATCGTGAAAGAGAAAAACGTACACCTTTCCTTCGTCGGCTTGTAACTGATATCATCCATAGAAACCACTGACCGAGGAGACTGTCTTGATAGATTGACATAATCGCGGATAGAGGTGAACGGAAGGCTCTCTGTGTCGATTATCTTGGTAGTTAAAACGAGCTTCTAGACTCAGGCAGTGAAAGAAAGAGCCCAAACTCACCTGCGCTACCATCCTCTGACTCAAGGTCTACCATTCTTCCTCCCTCTTTGGTCCGACTGGTCGATTGATGCCTCAAATGGGAGGCAAGGAGAGGCCGGCATAGCTGCTGGATCGTCGAAGGAGGAAGGGTTTGAGGGAAGACCCTCAGAGAAGCCATATTCTCTCTTCACCTCAAAGAGCTACTCTGTGTGATGAAGGTTTGATTTCAGCTTAATTGAGAGATCTAGAAGCGTTTAGGTTATCTGTGAATTTTTGACAAGCAGAGGTGAACGTATACATCGTTTGAGAGCAGAACTGGCGTTTCTGGATTAGTTTTACGATTTTTCGCTGGCTAAAAAAATGAGTAACTATGTGCTCAAGCTGAATAAACTAATGCGTCAAGTTTCAACCTAAGCGCGTCCAGACACGTTTCGCTGAGGCTGTCAGTGGCCGGCGTTACGGTGCGAAAGTCGAGCGGGAGAAGCTGGATTTCCCATCGCGAACTTTTTCAGTTGTCAACCATCATCTCCTCGACATCTGAACCCTCTCAGTTCTATCCCCCATTTCAATAGCCATGTCATCCTCCTCATCCTCAAGCAAGAGGCATCCTCGAATCGTCGGGGTCTCGACAAAAATGTACTTCGACCCGACCCAAACCTCGACCTACGTCTCGCAGCTCCCACCTCTGGCAGACCTCTCCTCCAACGTCCAGACTTTCATTATTCCCGACTTCCTCACTATTCCAACGACATGTACGGCTTTGGCATCTTCCAAGATGCTTATTGGAGCTCAAGACTGCCATTGGGAAGATCAGGGTGCCTTCACAGGTGAAGTGAGCGCTAGACACCTCAAGTCATTTGGTGTGGGGATGGTAGAGCTGGGTCATGCTGAGCGCCGAAGGCTTTTTGCTGAGAACGATGGAAACGTAGCTTTGAAGGCCAAGAGCTGCGAGAGGAACGGGCTTGTGCCTCTCGTTTGCATCGGTGAGATCAACAAGGGTTCCATTTCGGACGCCGTCGAAGAAGTCAGACCTCAAATTACAAGCTTGCTGGAAATCTTGAAAGATGAAACCGAGGTCATCTTCGCTTACGAACCTGTCTGGGCTATCGGTCAGCCTAAGCCAGCAGAATCAAGCTACGTCGTTGAAGTAACCAAGGGGCTAAGGGCCATCGCTCATTCTGTGAGAGGATGTGATGTTGAGAAGAAGGAGGGAGGGGAAAGGTCAGGTATGATAAGGATCATCTACGGTGGTTCGGCGGGGCCGGGGCTATTCAATGAGATCAAGGACGGGGTCGATGGCTTGTTCTTGGGCAGATTTGGTCATGACGTTGGGAATTTCAAAAGATGTATTGAAGAACTTGCATCAGCATAAGGCAGCGTGTGTTCACTTCTAATGATGATGGTTCGGTCAAAATATTCACTGATGAAGGTGGTTTAAACTATTCCTTCCAGCTTTAGCTCGATACTTCTCCATTATCATTCAAATTAACTGCAACGGGGTGTATACAACTTCTACACTTTGAACTATATGACACTTTACACCTGCCATTTTCCAATCATAGCGCTAAAAAGAATGATTGACAGCAACATCAATCGGGAGTATTCCTCGAATCGTTACACGGAAAGCAGGATACTCACTGGAACACTGCCATAATAGTCCATTTCCTGTTCTCAGCTTCTTCCCAGACGGTAGTTCGTGGACCGTAAAAGACCTCATCGTCAACTTCATCCTGGTGTCGTGGAAGACAGTGCTGGAATTTCCAATCTGGTGAGGCACCTGCTCGTTTGCAGAGCTCTGGTACAAAAATTAGAAAAGATCTAGTCAGAAAATCGTTGACTGGGTGGTTGTAGCTGGAGTTGAAGAGATAGAGGGCACTTGCCTTCAGTGATCTGGTATCCAGCGAAATCTTTCAATCGTTTGGCAGAATCAGATTCCTGGCCCATAGATATCCTGTTACCAAAAACGAAGACATGAGTATTCGAGAAAGACTACAGGGTGTCAAAAATGCTTACCAAGTATCGGTAACAACATAGTTGGCGTCCTTGAGCGCGACCTCTGGGGAGGTGGTTATTTTGACCAGAGAAGCATTACCACCTTCTTCACTAAAAAGAAGAAAAAAAATCAGCTGGATTTAGATACGTACTCAAAAGATAGGTAAACTTACACCCTCTTCCAAACTCTTGGGTCGATACCGTATCCCTCCGGACTGGCTACGGCAAGCTCAATTCCAAGTCGAGGGTAGGAGACCAACATATCATTGAGCACATTATTTGAGTCACCTATCCAAGCAACCTTGAGGCCCTTGAGGCATGCCAAAGGATCTGTTGTCTCGGGTTCCTTCACCTCTCCCACTTCCTGCTTGATGAGAGAGTGCCAGGTGGGTGTCTTTGAGTCTTCCGACGAGGCTGAGGTAGTACTGCCTTTAGCGGACTCGATGGTGGATAGAGTAAGCAAGGAAGCCAGGATTTGAGTGGGATGATACAAGTCTGAAAGAGCGTTGACGACCGGTACGCCTGAACTTTTAGCAAACGCTTCCACTTCATCATGCCCTCCTACTCGAGCCATAATTCCATCAACCATTGACCCAACAACAGTTGAGGTATCCCTCAACGATTCGTTGACACCCAGTTGGATGTCTGATGGACCCAAGAACATCGGGTGACCCCCGAGCAACTTTGTCGCCGTCTCTGAGGCAACTCTGGTTCGAGTGGATCGTTTGGTGAAGAGAAGAGCTACAGTTTTATCATCGAGTGACTTTTCCAGCGACTTTGACGATGTTGGGGATGACTTCACCGTTTGTTTGAAGTGCTGGGCGAGGGAGATCAGACGGGAGATCTCTGGCACACTCAGATCGGCCAAGGTGAGCAGAGCTGGGGGTATTGAGGGTCTGGAGACGAAAGTTCGAATAAGCAGCGGAGATTTACTGCTAACTCTAGCGAGCGAGGCCGATGGAGCAGGTCGACGGGCAGTCAAGATGAAGGCGAATGACATCTAGGACCGAGAAAAAAAGGTCAGAGTTGGAGACAAAAGGAGAGAAAATCTCAAGCTTACCTTGGTTCTATGCTATTTCGGTATAGGGAAAACCTGATAGGTTTTCTTCAGTCTTTTGAAGGTTAGCAGCAGCGGAGGAGTCGCGAGACGACACAGCGGTCATGACTAGAGAGAAAAATCGCAATGACTCGAATAGGATTGCTGAATTCTTACTCCGCCTGAGAAACTCGCAGGAAACTATTCTCACTAGATTTTCTATTCAATCTTGCTAAGAGGAATTTCTTTCGTGTCTGCTGCAATACCATTGCACACCACACGTAACCTCCAACATCGATCTCGCTCACATTAGGAAATGCTTAAAATCACTACCGAAAACACCCCGCTGGCTCAGAAGACATAAAACATCATCCTCTGGGGTGTTGTACTCGACTGGTTGGACTTCAGGGTCCGAAAATAGAGTTGAAGGTTGATGCTCAAGTCACAACGGCGGCTTGTCAATTCCTTCGTACTAAATATACAGACTCCTTGGCAACGTGTATTCTCTAATACATCATCTGTGTTCACTGATGGTCCTAAAACGTCGTCTGGAGAACCTCGAGAGGGTGAAACTGCGGAAGGTATTTTCAAAACTACCTCCTTATTGTTTTACACTCAATGCAAGATCTAACCAGCGTATTCACTATTGGTAATCAAAGCAGCTTCTACATCAAATTCATACTTGTCAAACTCACCTTATCATGAGCGACTGGCTCGGTTTATCGAATCAACAAGACAAGGGCCAGCAACGATTCGAACATTCGATGACCTAATCGGTGATATCAGCAACCGTCCTAATCGTAAAGAAGCTCTATATAAGGGTTCAAAGGAGGGTTCAAAGGAGGGTCTTCCTGAAGCGAGAAAGATGATGAATGAGTCGAAAGAGCACTTGCGCATTTGCTTGAGGAGCCTTCGCAGCGGCCAGCTCTTAGCTGAAGATGGTGAGAGGTCAACCACATTTCATATTCTTTCAAAGCCAAAATTAGTGACTGTTATTTCGTTCTATTATTGCCGTAGATCTTCAAACTCTCAATAAATCAATGCTCGAAGCCATCACCAACATTCGCACCCAACAACCTCACTTCGAATTTTCGCCCTCCTACCACCTAATGAGCATCCCAGAACTTCGAAGACCTTTAGATCCCGATCATGCTCAAGATCTCTTAGAACTCGACGTCGCTCTCAGTCGAGGGTGGCAGCTTCAAGTTGTCGACAGAAAAGTTGGCAATATTGAACTGAAGAAGGAGTGGTTCAGAACAAAAACCTATCAGAAATTAATGAAGCAACAACATCTAGATAGACTTAGATTGGTCGGAGAGCTTTTGGAGAGGGAAAATGTTCTAGTACCGAAGATGAATTGGACAAGGTCTTCCTTTTCGGTTGCTCTTCCTGCAACTCTGACCGAAGACGCTTTGGATATTGTAAGTTTGAATTCCTTTTCTTGTTCAGAACAAAGAAAAAAGTTGGCATCCTGCTCTGCTATCATACCTAGCGGTCCCTCCAGCTGGAACAAGTGTGCCACAGATGACGAATGCTCTTGAAGACTTTCAATTTTCTGCCTTGAGTTTACTTTCTTGGACCATTCTCTGACGCTTTCCTTTCCGTCTCGTAGGACAGTCACCCCAAACCTGCTGATCGCATCTGTCGACTAGATCTCAAGCTTGCAGCAGACATCGACCGAATCATGGAGAGTTGGAAGCTGGAAGAGATTCATGTCAGATTTAATGTCACTCCGGCTGTTGTTCCAAAGAATCAATTCAAACTTCAAGGAGTAAGTAGTAACGGAGTTGATACCAGACGAGGAGAGAAGGTGGCAGGTTTGAAGCAGGAAAAGAAACGCGTGTAAAAAGAACACAAAACCTTGCAGTATCTTGTCCAGCATGTTGTACTGTTTAATGATGGTTTATGAACGCTACTTGTACACAATACTACGGCGTAAAACTCACAAAGAAGCTGACTTTATTCGCGCTGGTATCTCGCTAACTTCGCACTCAACGTCCTAACCTGCTCATCCCAGTGGGTCTCCTCCAAAACTCCAAGTTCCCAGAAACTAGCCGCAAATGGGTTTGAAAGCTGCGGATCGTCCACATCTGGTCGATAGATACCATCTGCGGTACGGTCTTCAGTGCTGAGGAGGGACTCCACCTTCGGTTCTCGTACTATCAGGGTTCGAACGAACTCAAGAGCGCTGATGGCTGTCTTTGGTGGAAAGTACATGCAAGCCGACACGAGACGTTTCGAGAAGGCGGCAGCTCTCCAAGGTGGCGAGATGGCATGAGAGGCGTAAGGTGAAAAGAACACCAGATGGAGTGCTCGGAAGAGGAGGTCCGACGAAGGTGAAAGTTGAGACTTCTTATGGAGAACCCTGTTTCCTGGTTTAGCTGGGTCGTAATCTGCCGCAGAGTTGGATGCTGGAGTGTCGTATGAAGATGGGGGATCTTCGAGGTGGGGATCCATGGCGAGGGAGGGGATGAGGGCGTAAAGGTAGTTGATGAAATCATTGAGATCAATATTAAGCGCTTCGCCTGATGAGGGTTTACAGTGCAGTCAGTAAACATTATGCGTAATGCATGGACGCGGAAACTCACCTTGTCCAGTCAACAGCTCAAACGCAGTGACAACACCTAACAGTCTAATTCTAGTTTTCTTTTCGGCCAAAGAATCATCAAGAGTGTCATCTGAAGAGTCGTCTCCAATGATAATACCTCGAAGAACCTTCAGCAGATCACGGAAAAAGTCGATGTTGACCAAATGGGCGAATCGAGCCAGACCTTCGAGCGCAGAGGGAAGGAGCGGTGATCGCACTGGTGCCTTGAGGATGGAGAAGTATAGTACGAAGAGATGTTGAAGTGTTTCAGTTTGCTAAAGAAGAGATTCGTGAAAACAATCAGCATCATCTCCAAGTTCAGCTCGAGGTCAAGTAAACAACGGTCAACTCACATTTCGCGCCGCTTCTTCAAAGTCCACTTCGGCTTCAGCTTCGTCCATATCTCTCTCGATGACTTTTCTGTCACGCATATCCTTCCTCATCTTCTTCGTCCTCCACTCCTTCTTCACTGCACTGATCTTTTCTTTTCCCTTCTCAATCCCTTTACCTCTCTCAGCCTTCTTTTTCCAATCCCTATCCTTGTCCCACTTCCTGGTTTCTTTCTTCGTCTCGCGCTTCTCAATTTTCCCTTTGACCTTTACGTACCAGAACGCAGTCATAATCTTTGGGTTGACTGCAAACTTCTTCTCCTTGATCATACGAGCAAGTAGCCTGACCAGAGGTAAAGAGTGTTCGGAAGCGATGTCGTTTTGGAAAAGGGAGATTACTGATTGAAGGCAGGATTCAGATTCTTCACTCCAGCTTTTTCTAGAGAGGCGCCCGACAAGAACAGCCATGATGTTGTCTCTAAAGTTGAAGTGAGGGACGGTGGAGAGCAGATCACACATGCATTTGACAGCTAGACCTGAGAGTGGGGATTTGACTATGATATAAAGATAATAAATGAGTGACAAAGGAACTACATAGCAGTCGAAAGCGAGTGACTCACTCTTGATCTCCTTCTCCAGCATCTTCAAGTAAAGTGCGTAACCACGAACAAGACCCTTCTCACCCTCACGTAGCCTCTTCACTTCATCTCTAACCTTCTCTTGTTCCTCTGTCTCCGTCAGCTCCCTGATCTTGTAACCAGGGATCAGATCCTTGAAGACCGCAAGCATACTGACGACACCCAACGCACGGATCGATGTAGGATTAGGAATCGGTCGTTCTTCTTTTCCTTTTGGGTTTGGAATCGTCGGAAGAGTGAAGGCAAAAAGTCGGTGAATGAGAGGAAGGTTATCAACCAGTTCACCACCTCCCAAGATTTCAGAGCCAAGAGATGCAATCTGTTCTTTGGCTGCTGCCTTTCGTTCGGCGGGGTTCTTGATGGTGACCAAGGAAGCTACAGAGAGTCGACCAAATCTTGTTCCTAATCCGGCCCCATCCTCAGGCTCCTCATCTGATGAATCTGAGTCTTCCTCCGCCTGTTGTTTCGCCAAGAGAGCAGCTGCTTGAGCTTCTGCTCGAGCTACTTTGGGGTCAATAATGGGTTTCAATAAAGTAGTTCCCTCCACCTTTTGAACGACACCTCCAGGAAGCTTGATAGGTAATCGTCCGACTTTTGTGCCTATTGTTGACTCTTCTTCCTCTTCGATGTTCCATTCGGCTTTCCGAGGTTGAGCTTCGTACGCTTCGACTTGATCTTTTTGAGCTTTGCTCTTCTTGGATTTGACTTGATGAGGAAGAGGGATGTCCAGGTCTAGCTCTGCTAGTGAAGATGTGATTGATTGGTTGTCGTCATCGAAGCCTTCATCGTCTGAGTATGATTCCAGAGCACTGTCTTCCATTTCCTCATCAGCGCTGGCATCTTCGTCTGAGGTATGCTGCAGGTCACTATCCTCATCTCCCTCATCCAGGTCTTCAAGTTCCGCTTCGGAGTCAATTGTGCTCTCGGTATCGGCGATGGATGGTGCTTTGTTGCCTTTGCGACCTATCATGTTTGGGTTAAATTTGGCAGATGGAGCTGGATTTTGACGACGATCTAATTCTTTCAGACGAAGAGTTTCCTTCTTGGACCTGAACGAAAGACAGGGCATTACCAGCCTGTTAGTATGAAAATTTGTGGGAAACACAGATCGCCACGCTCACCTGCTAATACCATTCTTGTCCAAATTCTCCAGGAACTCCAAATCATCTAGCCCAACGTTATTCTCTTCGAAGAATTCCATATCCTCGTCATCCAGCTCATCTTCCGAACCTTCCGAGTCTGAGTTTCGCTGGGAAGGAATATCAATCGTCGCTCGTTGAGAAGTTTTGATCTTTTTGGGTGGCTTGGCAGCTGCTTTGGCTACTGCCTTAGACGAGGACGGATCTGAGATACTAGGAGCAGTTTTCCTTTTCTTGGAAGGTGCAGTAGAACCCTAATCGAGTAGAACTTGTGTTTAGCAACTTAAAACTGGAATAATTTGAGCTTTAGACGGGGACTGTACTTGATTCACCGGCTTCCTCTTCCCATTCTTATCCTTGTTCTTCACTACAATCTTGCCCTTTCCCATTCTGAGCTTGTCCTAGTGCTGTAGAGAGGTGAGGGTTTGGTGTCTGGATTTCAGTCGCAACAAATTTATGTCGCACGCACAGAGATTTTTGTTGCGCAGATTTTTGTAACCAGCTGGGTTTGAAGCAGTGTCATCGGTAGGGAAGGCTGCGCCGGTTTCAGTGAATCTGCCCTCAACAAGCACTTAAGCACAAGACTGTTCTCTATCGGCAGATATCTAACACTCTAGCTACTAGAACGAAGAGCAAGGACATCGACCACTAGAAGAAGTCAACAACTGTTAGGGAATCATCAGTAGATTATGCCGTCCGACCGTCGTCGCAGCAGATCGCCAGACGACAAAGACTCCAGGAGATCAAAGTCGAAGAGAGACTACAAAGACGTTGAATATGACGATAGAGATGAAGAAAGGGTTGATTTGGAGAGGGAAGGAATTGACAAAATCGCGGAGGACGACTATTTCCTGGTAAGATCGACCAATTTGCCTTGATTTCACTGGAATTGATTCTGATAAACCCACCTTCGAAACGATGCTGAATGCCCAGAAATCTGCCGAGTTCAGACGCTGGTTGAGAGAGGAGAAACGAAAATACCTCGACGAGTGAGCACCTTTTTTACTTTACTCTCCAAATCGCTCTGCATTCTGATGTCTTAAATATCTTCCACTTCACTGCCGTTTAGGATGCCAAGCGAAGATGCTCATCGATACTTCGGAAAGTTCGTCAAGGCTTGGAACAAGGGCAAGCTGGACCTGAAATTCTACGAAACGCCAAGTTCGGTCCCTGCTTCTGCTCAGACTTCTTACAAATGTCGGTTCAACTCACACATTTTATCTTTACTGCTTACTAAATCTAATTCTTTTTGTTGATGTGTAGGGTCCTTTGCCAGCAAAAGTGACAGATCTCTTTCCGAAGCCAGGAAAATGGTGGAAGCAGCAACGAACCTCGACAAAGCTTCACCATCCACTACGCCCGGTCGACTGCTAGGTCCTTCAATAGGTCCTTCAATAGGTCCTTCACTTACACCTTCAACTTCCAGAGGAGGTTCGTCCTCGCATGACCGCCAGTACGAGCGTGAAATGGAGAGGGAGGCTTACAAGTCTCAAGCGAAAGCTGTAAGGAGGGAAGCCAAGGAACTCGCTGACCCAAAAGAAATGGGAAGAGCTGGACAGATTGAAAAAAGACGGGAAACTAATGCCGAGAATAAGAAGTGGAGAGAGAAGGATATGGACGCTGGGATGGAGTTGGATGAGAGCACGCTGATGGGAAGCAAAGGCAGAGACGACTTTAAAGCTCAGTGAGTGCAACAACTCATTCTAACTTTTAGTCATCAATGCCATAGAATTCTAATGTTTTATTGACTCTACTTGAATAGAGTCGAAGCTCGCGATCGGCGTATCGCACAACAAGCAGAGAGGAAAGAGGAGCAGAGACGGTCGGCGCTGGGAGCTGGGGCTGGCCACATGGCGGCTAAGAATCAGGCGACGATGGACATGTTCAAAGCTATGGCAGCGCGTAATTTTGGAGCAGGAGGAGCGTGAGAAATGGCAACGATCGACTTGGAAATGGTTTGGATGCTCACCACTGCGCGGTGTGTCTATTGTATCAGGTACAATCTATATCTCTCTGAGTATGCAAGGTTGTATACCAACCCTTCATCGGTCCCTTGATCACGATTTGAAGTCCTTCCAAAGTGTATGGCCTGGCAGCAACGGAAGCAGCAGTGGCCCGAAGCATCACCCGCTCTAGCCTGCAGTGTAGCCTGTCCAAGTATCCTTCCAGAAATAAGAATACGATAGAGGATATCATATAAGACTTTACCTTACCCCTTTGGTCCATCTGCAGAGAGAACGCCAGTCAGCGTGCGAAGCACCACAGAGCCAGATGCGCCATAGAGCCTAAAAGCAACAGGAGTTACGTCGGCAGCCGAAAGACCCAAATGACGAGTACTCACCCGACGTAGAAACATCGCCAAAATATTTTCACAGAAGAATGAGCGGAAATAGTAAAATAGAGCTCAAGCAGGGCATGCAGAGAAAGGGTGCCACGCCCACACGCGTGCACTGGTCTTTCGTCGAGTGTTGCCCACATAAACAGATGAGAGTATGAGGTTCCCTCAGAATCAAGGAAAGCTGGAAATACGGGAGAAGTATTGTCGGAGTGAGATCTCTGGTTCATCGACATTCCTCAGCTCAGCAGTCGTCGCTGCGATATGGGAACGCGGAACATTTTACATAGATCACCATGGATAATCTTGAACGATTTCGTTGCTGCACTTTGCACTGTATCTGAATCAAACACTGGTCGAGTGCATACTTCATTAATATCCGAGATCGTGGCGTCTTGCGTCGTTTCAGAACGTCCCCAGTCTCTTCTACTTCCAACTTGAACTCCAGAATTATTACAGAAATCCTTTGTCTTTGACGTGCTCCGTCAGTCTAACTTGAAGAACGCAGCTGCTATTTACAGCCTGTCTCTGGACGAAACCAGCAGTATAGGTCAACGTCCCACATCCTCGCTAGGCAGAATAGGTAGCTGAATGGAGGACTCTACCTGCCAGACATGTCTTCAGGTGAGTTTTTCTTTGGTATCGATTACCTTTCGTGCTGGTGTGTGTTAGCTCACCTGGTATATCGTCTCTTCATCAGCCGCTGAGGATTGACCCTCAGGTCCTCTCCATGGATCAGAGCACTTTCCAGGTTATTACAGGTACGAGATTCGGCTATATATGAACACAGTCCCCATTGAAATTTTGACCTTCGTTTGTTAGCTAATCTCCCACCAATATCGTCCCCCAATCACATCCCAAAGACTTTCGACCAACGAGTCTCCCAAATTCCAACATCTCTAGCCTCCAAGAACGCCTACCTGTCTACGCTAGCTACAGTTTCACCATCCAAATATGTAGCTCCAAGCAGTCCCGTGACACCTACAGTACCCGCTTCTCGTCTCGACTTGGCCGCCAACTTGCTAACGCTCCTCTCTTCTCAAACGAACACCGACCATCCGCTGTGTAAAGACTGTTTCTCAATCCTGTCTGTCTCAATGTCAAAAGAAATAGAAGATCTCAGATTTGAGAAGGAAGGATATGTCTTGTTTGGGGAAGAGGTCAAGAAGAAGGCTGCTAGTAGCGGAAATGGCGGCAGGAAGACTGAGGACGAAGTCGCTTGGTTGATAGGACAGATCAACGAGTCCAAAGTAATCGAAGAAGAAAAGGAAAATGAACTTATCAAGTTGGAAGAAGAAGAAGATGCGTTGAAGGCGGAACTCGAGGCACTCGAAGCTGAGGAGAAGGAGCTCGAAGCGCAAGAGATCGAGTGAGTCTATGAGTCGTGGGCAATTTCCTAAAGCTAGCCCCAGTTTTGACCAAGAGATTTTATTTAGATTCTTACAAACCTACAACCGAAATCTAGTAGAAGCCTCACGCCTATCGTCACTCTCAACCTCCTTGCAAACGACCCACGCCCTCAATCTCCAAACGCTGAAACATTTAAACAGCATCAACGTTCTCCACAGTGCGTTCACAATTCGACTATCATCATCATCTGCAGGAGGTGTTGGCACGATAAACAGCTTGCGTCTGGCGAGGATCATACCGCCTATTGGATTGGCGAACAGCGCGTCTGGCGGCCCTGGCGTTCTAGGAAGTATCATCGGAGGTGTGACGCTTCAGGATCAAGGAGAGACGGTCAGTTGGGATGAGATAAATGCTGCGTTAGGTCTTTGTGTGTTTTTGGTTGATGCACTGAGTCGGAAGATTGGCTATACGTTTGAGAGGTAAGCCGCCTGCATCTGGGTCTGTTTATCCTGCCTTCAAAAGCTGACGTTTTTCTTGCAGATATCACCCAATTCCACACGCATCCCATTCAAGAATTGAAGACCTTCCTCCAGGTAAGGGATCATTTGAGCTCTACAGCTCCGGCGACAACCTTTCGCGTCTATTCCAAACCAACAGGAGGTTCGATCAGGGCTGTGTTGCGCTGCTGGAGCTCGTCCGACAACTCATCGCGTTCTGTATTGACAACTTCCCAGACCGGAAGGGAGTTGACGATCTTCGTAAAGTTGTGTAGGTTTCGTTCAGTTTGACTGTGCTTTCAAGGTCTTTACTGAACACGAGGTTACCATCTGCTACAGGATCACCAAAGACAAGATTCAGACTTCCTCTACACCAGGCTCGAGTGTAAAGTTATCGTTTGGAAACGAGATTGAGTGGGGAAGGGGTATGAAGAGCATGTTGAGTTGCCTGCGGATTCTATTGGGTATTGCAAGCGGCGGAGGAGCTTAGAGCTGACGATGATTACGAACTTGACAATGGATTGTATAACAAGAATTAGGTGTTGTGTCTCTAGATTTTGGTGGTAAATAAGTACTATGCTACAATGTTTTTTAACCAGCTACACTTTGTGTTCGACTTTAGCAACGATGGTGACCGGCCCAGGAGCCGCGACTGATGTGGAGAGAATCAAGTCAGCTCAGTATCATAATATCTGGTCTAGAGACGGAGCTACTTACAACTTTTAGACTTGGCCCTGATCTTAGGTCCGTACACGAAGAACAGAAACGGTGCCGGGAGGAAGACGATGAGCAAGAATCCTAGCAAGGAACAAGCCCACCCAGTTCCCAGATTGTTGTACACTTATACAGAAGAAAAATAAGGAAGATACGTTAGTATCTGAATTGGTGAACAGCAGCCGAGAAACGGCACGTACTTTGGGTACTGAATAGTGGGAAAATACCACCGACAGCAAATCGCAGGAAGTTGAGCCCTGCGAAGACGGCCCCGACGTTGATGGTATACAGGTCGGCAAAATATGTGAACACTCCCATGGTGATGCCGACTTGAGCACAACCGAAGACACTACCAGCGATTATCGGGCTAATCCAATGCACCGAAGGAGTCGCAGTCCAACCCATCCAAAACAAGCTGATTGGAAGAGAGACGGCGGCGGGCATGGCGAAGATGAGCCTCCATTCGGGATCTGCTTTTCCGTCCCGCATGACACGTTTTATGTAAGGTTGAGCGGTGATGAGAGTGATGGGAATGGAGAAGAAGAGGCCAATAATGATTCCGATGAATGGCAGCCCTGAGCTAGCGAGACTCCAGTGTCGCTCAGTTCGATAGATATGTGGATAAGCCGAGAAAAACAAGTTCAGGATTCCGTAAAGGAAGGCGACGTATGATGAGAACAATAAGACAATTGGACTAGAACGGAGGGAGAAAATGTCAGCTTGGTCGTTATTGCTGCACTCCAAAAGACATCAACAACTTACTCTTTGAACAAGAATGTGAACGGTTTGAGAACGAATACTTGCATCTCGGCGACAAATCCCTTCTTCGCACCCAGCTTGTCATGCATACTGATGTAGTGTTCTCCGGTCTCGGATGACTTCGTGAGACGGCGAGCTTTCTCTCTGAGAATGTAAGGTACCATGGTTTCCGGAGCAATGGCAATGAGTATGGTTGAAAGGCCGGCCAACCCTGCGCTGAGCCACTCGATGTTTCTCCAAGAGCCAGAATATTGAACGACGTAGCCACCAAGCAGCGGTCCGAGTGAGGGCCCTATTAGAGAAGGTATAGGTTCAGAGCTTTGCTGGGAATAGTGGCAGCAGCGCTTGTCGGATGGGACTCACCTAGAAATGGGGCAGTAGCACCAATCGTGAATGGAATTGCAAGTTCTCTTGGAATCCACAAGGACTGAACCGAGGCAGGACCAAGTGCCTGGATTGCAGAAGAGAACAATCCAGCGAAGAAACGACAGATGATGACAGTTTCGATGTTTTTGGCGACGGCGATGGCTATCGAGAAGAGGAAGAACAAAAACAACAACGACGATATCGTTTTGCGCCTTCCAAATCTATCGGCAAATGCTGGAAAGATAAGACTACCAAAAGCCAAGCCAAGCAGGAACGTGGTCTATCAATGGAAATGGAGAGCATCAGCGACAATTCGGAGCGAGGGAACTGCAAAGAATCACAAACATACTTGGCCAACAGCCAGAACTTCCTGGCTCACTCCGAACTCTTCTGCCATACCCTGGAAGCCAGTGGTGTATGCTGAGACGGCGAATGTACCACTCATCATTCCAAAAGAGACCTACAGAACAGCGTATCTTTTGTCAATTAGGACTTCAAGAGCACAATAGGAATACTACGTAATCTAAAAAGTAGCTTTGATACTCACACTCATGAGGGAGGCCCATTTCTTCGAAGACAACCAGTTGTGAGGGTTCAGACTATCGTTTGGTTCGAACTCCACTATGTAGGGGTCTTCAACTGTACCAGACCCTTTCCTCTTGATAGGCTCAACAGATACAGGTGAGTTGGTGACCATTGTTGGGGCAAGCGAGGGCGCAGGTGAAGATGACATTCAGGTGGGCCTTTGTTTACTGCAGAGAGGTGGCGCACCGAAAGGAGACAGTGGGTGGTGTGAGCTTAAACGAAGATTGAACAGATGAGACGAGGAAGAGACATGCCTCAAAATACATCCCAGTTTATATATTCCTGTGAGAGACCGGTCACCGATAGATCCGTCGCAACGCAGCAGCGAGTCTTTGTCAGTCCAGCACCGAATGCACCGAAGTCGATGCTCGGAATTATGTAATGTCGTCACATTGGGGTAACAAACTGCTCGTGACTCGTCCTGTTTCACCTAAATGCGTACGGCGAGAGGTATTATCTCCACTGCATGGTCTGGCGATGTTCGGAACGCAGGCTAAACAGCAGTAGAGATTTCAGGCAGGCTGGGGGCGTTGCAACATACGAAAATAAAACAACATGAATACCTTCACTCCAACCAACGCTCTCAACCGGTTCTCAGCCCTTCGGAGTGCGATGCAACTAGATTGCTCGTACTGAGATGACGAGCTTTTAAGGCTATTGTTGGTTGAATCGAGTTGGGAGCTTAATAATGTGCGCAGGTACAGTGAAGCATGCAGGCAGAAGTCTTTCAGATGCGCAAGCAGACTAAAATTTATTGAGAAAAATCCATTCTTAAAAGTTAACCTTAAACTACAGTACAGTGTGCATAGAGCAAAGCCATCCCCCTATTGTTTGTTCAATCGATCGCCACAAGTTTACACAGAAGCTGGATTAGGGAGAGCCTTGAATTCAGAACTGCAAGATGACAAAAAGTCTGATGAGAACTCTCTCTTTTCTTCTGAAAGAGAAGCGGTGGACTCACCTCTGCTCCTTCTTTGTGAAGTGAGATGGCTCGTGTTCGTGATGCTCGATTTCCTGCTTAACTTCTTCAGTATCTCCCTCAATGTCCTCCAACTTATCAGCAAGCTGAAGTTGCTGTCGTTCAATCTTGGACTCTCTGTTGAAGGACGGTGAAGGAAGGCGGTGATTAGCGAGGGAACACCACAAAGCTAACCACAACAACACTCACTCAAGTCTGTGTAAGTATCCTCCTAGTAAGAAGAGAGCGGTAGACACAATTGTACAAGCAATAGCTGTGCTGTATCCTTTTGTCCATCTAGAAAGTGACAGTCGTCAGTGGGGCGTGTGATGGACAGACAAAAGTAGTCTAGTCGAACCTTGGAGCGTCAGGTGTCGCGTAGGCAATAAGTGGGACCCAAGCAAAGAACGCCCAACCAAAGGTGAACATTGCCCCAAGAATAATTCTTGTGAAAGAAAACAGCAAAGAGTCAAAAATATAGCTCAGCAAGGATTTCGCTGAAGAAAGCACTTACGCGCGCTCGTTGGCATCTCGACGCGTTAATCTGTTTACCCAACCAAAGATCAGTGGATTGGGAGCTCCCTGATAACCCGATAGGAAGAAATTTTAGTCAAATGAAATTGAACAGGCAGGAGGAAACATCTTAAATAGAAGTGTTAACGAAACAATAGACAGCTCGGAAACTTACCATGAAGCCCAAACAGAAGTAGCCAGCCCATTTAAGCCCATCAGGAACGTTCCAGATTCTCAGGATGACAACGGCGAACAGATTGACAGCTTGAATTCCGACCATCAACGCCCAGATATTGAGCACACCAGCAAACGACCCAGTGAGCCAGGTGGTCAACGCAATGATGGCAAAGATTGCCGTAGGAATATCGTTGATGAGTGCTACTGAGTATCTTTGTGATCCATCCGCATTCTTTAGAGACTTTAGCCAGAGAGTCATCTAAAAAAAAAAAACACATTGATCGTCAGTGCTGTTTTTGCAAGATAGTAAATGTACGCACCTGTCCAGCTGGGTAAGTCTCAACAAGGAAGATGGTGCAGATAGCAACAGCCAAGTAAATGTGCCAGGATGAAAGGACCTTCTTGAACGTGTTGAGAGTGATTTTCTCTGGGGCCGCAATCTCTTCCTTAACGAGACGATCTTTTGCATACTGGTGTTCTTCTTCAGTCAGCCACCAGATCTTCTTACCGTGTGGGAGACCTGGGAAGATGATGAAGCCGATGATGGCGATTGGAACTGTTGAAGCAAGAGAGTAGTGGTACTGGTCAGCTTTGCTTCAAGAATTGAAATCGTAACGCAAGATCGATTAGGACAGACCTGTGATGATTCCATCAATAATAAATAGCCATCTTTCAGCAGATAAGAGGAGGTCAGTAAGAGAGGCGACCGGCGTGCGGGGTAGGACTCACTCATATCCTCTTAGTCCACCGACACCCTCAAGGCCAGATGTCGTCGCAGTGACAAGGTATGCAGAGAACATCTGTCCAAGACTGTTGCCAACCATGAAAACCGCTGCTCTCTTGAAAAGCTCTTCTCCAGTGTACCAACTGTTGATATGAGGAACAGCAATGGCCCAGTCAACTTGGCATACACAATCCGTTTTAGGCAGGGCACTCACCTTCCTAACACGAAATTAACTCCAGTGTAAGAAGGAATTGCAAGCGCTCCCAAGAAAAATCGAATACTGTTGTTTGTGAAAGCAACCGTCAGCAACGCAACAAGCTACTTCGCGCAGGATTGAAATACTTGCACGTAAAACCCTTGGGGAGTCTTGATTTTGCACTGAGCGAATGTGATCAAACCCCAGATAAGCTCAACACCCGGCATCAACCAACGTGCCGTGTTACCACGGGAGAGAATCAACAGAGTGGGTACCTGCAATGACACTAAGATTAATCCTGCTGAACCTTATAATATTTCGGGGGGAAGCTTACTTGAAAGACCATGTACCCCTAAAAGAATGGAGCAGATCAAGAGTGATTAGGTTTCAGTCACAAACATATGACAAGCATTTTATAAATGGGACGTACGATGTAGTAAAAGAAGTTCTGTCATGGTGTTCACAAGAAGGAGAGTGAGACAGTATCCTCAAAAGCAAGAACAGATCTAGTACTTACAAACCAAGCGTATTGATTACCATTCAAAACCATCACCTCTTTAAGACCAGAGACGCTGAGGGAAGAGAGCGAGATGATATGTTCAGAGTTGTGCAGCTACACTGAAACGTCACTGCGCAAGGAGGACTCACTAAGCATTGGATAAGTTGGAAGAATCCAAGTACTTCAAGAAAAAGGCGATGGCACCGAAGCTGAGAATAGTCGCCTGTAAACAAGCAGTCAAATGGGGTTAGTCATGCTCGAAGAGGCTAGCTTTGAGGTATCGCCGATTTTACACCGCTGAGCGTCAGAACCAAAGGTTGAACTCACATCGAGCTTTCTGAGCAGCTTTCTTTCGATTGCTGGCATTTCTTTTGGATACCACACCTGTGACAAAGAAAACAAACGGCGATACAGTCAGAAGAGTGTTGCAACTCCAAGTTTGGACTAGCACTGAAAGCTCGCGGCCTCAAAAGAGAAGAGCATCTGGAGGAACAAACTTACAAAAATCCATCTCAAAATACCCATCAAGGTTTTGGGAGCCTCTCCTGTTATCAGATCTCTCGCCATTGCTGTTTGATTCCCGTCGTTGCGGTTGTTGCTGTTGTTGCTATTGTTGCTTGAGGGGCCTGTGAGGAGAAAGTAAATGAATGATGGGGAAAAATGTGGAGCCCTCAAAATTCTGCTTCAATTTATATTGAAAGGTTCACGTCTTGGCTGGCTTTGAGGAAAGTGGTTGTCCAACCTCCTTCTGCCAGCCCGCGCGGGCCGTCGTGGAGCCCGGCACGCGATCACTTTCCAATCCGTTGAATCTTTGAAGGGAGGAAGGGAGGAAGGCAATTTTTGTGAAACTTGCTGTACCCTTGGCCGCCGGCCCACTTCCACTGCGCACAATCGGTAGATCAGTAGCGGCAGAAGAAAATCCTTGCGATCAACTGCTCTTCAATCCATCTCTGCCAAGAAGTCCAGCACTTTCATACCAGAGCATTACAACAGGTTTGATGGTTATTACTGGATATTTAATGATTCTTCAAACAATACCACGTTATTCTGTTCCATACCAATGCTGTAAGCGCAGTGATATAATGGGGAATGAAACAGACTTAGAGAAACATCGATTTGCTCACAGTAAGGAGATCTAAGAAGCTTCCTCATGCAACAGAACATACTCCCTCGTTGATTGTCCAAATTTGATGACTGACAACAGGGCGAGGCAGAGTAAGTCTACTGACATGCGGAAATCTGAAAGAAGCGAAAAGGCGATTTGACCCACCATCGCTAGCCTTCAGCTCGTAGTACCGACTAGTAGGAATCTCCTTTCCATTCACAAACGTCCCATTCGTACTTTCCAGGTCAATGATAAACGGCTTGATCACACTTTTTGAA
This sequence comes from Krasilnikovozyma curviuscula, assembly GCA_014825775.1. Taxonomy (NCBI): domain Eukaryota; kingdom Fungi; phylum Basidiomycota; class Tremellomycetes; order Cystofilobasidiales; family Mrakiaceae; genus Krasilnikovozyma; species Krasilnikovozyma curviuscula. The sequence goes on from MVAQ01000003.1 coordinate 85,034, forward strand.
TCCCCAAATTCGTTCCTCTCGTTGATCTGACGAAATTGGAAGGCGGAATGTTGCTTTGAACAGGATGGGTGAGGGATGGTGATATCTACTACGGCGGTGTCTCGTCCTACTAAGTATGCTGATTGTCGGTGGATATGATGCAGATCTGTATGACAGAATGGAGTCGAGGTGTCAGCGTTAGGCTTTGCGCATGCGACAGGCGCATGGACAAATGAAAAGAAAGAGAAAGAAAATAGTACTCACCAACTTGTTCGTCTCCTTTGAACACATAGAGTCTCCAATTCAGAGTCGGTTTTCGAGCTTCAGGAGGCTCGTTATACTTGAGCACGACGCCGTTCAGGGTGTTTGTTTCTGCCGCCAGAGCTCCAGACTGAGCAAAATTGGGTTCGATTGACTTCGGAGGTTCCTTTGGTGATCTTTCAGATACCGGTCCAGCCTGGTTTTACAACGTTGGAGCTGAGTGAGCTGGATGATCACTGGAATAGAATCGAGTGAGGGAAAAAAAACTTACAGACTCATTCCCTCCTTTCCTTTCTCCATACCTACGAACTTCTCCACCTCCCCTGCGGTCATCAGGACTCCTTGACCTTCGTCGATCCTCGTCGTACTTCCTCCTCTCGTAATCACGCTCGCGTTCCCTGTCAGCTGCCGTGTAAGGCTTCCTGTCACTCCCTCTATCTCTGTCCCTCCTGTCTCTGTCGTCCCTATGGCTGGGACGGTCTCTGGATGACATATCCTGCAGTTGTTGGTTTTTGGTTTTGGCTGAAAGAGTGACTCTTCAACCTTTGGACGAAATGGACGACAGAGGCGACTTCACAGGACTGCTGGACTGGCCACTGACATCGATCTTCATTTTCCCGATAACATCTCCTCATCAACCTGCGTTGTCTCAATTACTATCTTTCTTCAATTACAGGTAGGTAATGGCCTGAATTTCATACAGAGAGGCGTTCGAGCTGGGTTAATTGACCACCTCGTTGGTTTTGTTCTCAAACCATCAGCGACCTCTTTGGCCCGTTGCTCTCAGTTCGATACTACACACTGGGAAGGCAACTAAATATTCATCTCATTCAATAAGTCTAGCTGCTATATCGGTAGAAGAAATACCTTCTCGTCTGATTATTAGGTTCCAGCGTCCCACTCTCCTCGCCGTCTACAAAGCCTCCTTTAATCATGCCTGCGTCTTGTGAAGATGATCTGAGTAAGTTTCTTACTCCGTTAAGTGCGTAGAATTGGGTTCTAGATAACTGATTAATTCCTACTCGGGTCTGTGTAGCGCTCACGGATTTGGTCAGCAACCCCCACCTCGCCGAATCCTCACGAATAACAGCTGGATCAACTTCAAATTCCAACCTCTACGGCGTGATTGATAAAGATAAAAGTAAACATCCTCTTCTTCCTTCTCCCCGTTCCTTCCTGAATATTAACTCTTCGTCCGACTGGCTAATAGTATATGGCAGGAATTTGGAGGTGCCGGAAGATGCGAAATTACCCATTAAACCGTGGGATGAATGTATTGATGAGGAGCACTTCGTTGAGTCGGGCGTGGACGATCAGATGATTCTAGAGATACCGTTCACACAGAACGTCAGGATTAGGAGTTTACTTTTGAAGACTGGTGAGCCTTGTTTTCTTTTCATTTGAACGACAGCTACAAGCAGAGCTTAATATTCTTCTCGTTTTCTGGTATACAGGCAGAGGCGATTTACGACCGTCAACGTGTAAAATCTACTTGAACCGCTATGCGATTGGAGGGTTTGTCTAAGCTGTTCTTCAAACCGCATAATAATCTCTAATTCAATCTAATTTTGAAAGAACAAGCTTTGATGATACATCTTCCGACACAGGCCTGAAACCAGCACAAGAGATTTCTCTAGCTGATGCGCCGTCGTCGAGTCACGGAGGTGGTGTCGCAGAGTATCCCCTCAAAGTGAGCGTGTTTAAGGACGTTGTCTCCTTGAGTTTGTTTTTTGTGAGTAGAACTTACGCTCTGGCTTCATATTGCTTCTGACGGAGATGGTTGTTGGTGTTTCGGTGCTCACAGGCTGATTCTGGGGACGGCGAACGAAGTAGTGTCTAGTGAGTCATTCTTCTCCAAATCCTACAGATGCTCTCATCTTGTTAAAGTATCATTTCAATCATTCATAGCTATATCGGCTTCCTAGGTGATCCTCGAAACCCAGCAAAGGACACTGACACGGACCTGTCGGTCGCAGCTGCCAACGCAGCCGATGCACCTATCGATGGATTGAAGGAGACTGCCGCACCTAGGAACTCTACCATTAGATAGACAGCAGATCACGCTACACGTTGTATGCTACTGCGTTGTAAAGTTTGGGTTTCGAGATAGAGGTTTGAAAGCCGTCAGCGGGTGCTCCGCGTCAGAGGTGCTGTTATTGGGCCTGAAATCGCGACAGCTTCTGTGTCGACAGGCTGAGTAGCAATGACTACCAACTCTGTTTGGAGATGATGGGACTGAGGGATAAGAATCTGTACAGGCGAATGCAAAAAAATCTTATCACCGACTCTGCCGTCCGTGTCGGTTTTTGGTCGCTTGAAAAATTCTCGACGGTGCAGAATCGGAAGACACGTTCTGCCCAAATTTTCCTTCCCTTTGTGTGTCGAACCCAACCGCATTTCGCCCCCATATCTTATTTCTGAGATCACTCACCTTATACTCTAGTTAACCGTTCAAAGAAGAGTGACCAGCAGTTGCTATGGCCGTCACCAAGTCGGATTCTGCATCATCAATACCCTTCCCCAATTCGACACCGGACTCTCAGCACCATCCACAGCAGCCTACCCTCAACTCATTCCATATCCACTTCCCTTCTCATTTCAACAAGCCAAACCGACACTCCGTCGACTCGTCCAATGATGTTGACGAAATCACCCTCGCGCCTTCGCTGCCTATTCCGGAGAAACAAGCGGATTCGTGGTTTGAAGGCAACGTGGTGAAGAAAGTGGGCCTAGACTTAGATGGACATGAGGAGGAGAAGAAGCTCAGGAGTTGGAAGAGGAATGGGAAAGTTGTTTTTGTTGGCGGCGCCGGCTCCGCAGGAGAGGTGAGTAAAGTTTTTCTTTAGACTACACCTTCAGATGGAGAGAATCTCATTTGGATTTGAATGCAGGGTTTGAAGTCGAATACCACTCGAACGAGTTTGATACGGAGACCGTTCTGGCAGTGGGCCCTATGTTGCGGTCCGAGAGATTCGATGCTGTCGTAACACGACGATGGGTGAGTTGGCTTTAGATTCTCTATTATGGGCCAAATTTTTACCTTGCTAATCAACTCTTCCCCTTTTATAGAAGCTGTTTGAAATCACATCGCTTGCGACCCAATACCACACCACACAACTCAACTCACAATTGCATTCTTTCAATACGAAAATCTTCACTCTGCTCATTATACCACGTCATTCTCATTCTGTTTAACATACCAAATCATCTTCGTTTCGTCCATCCGCCTTCAATGACTTATGTTATAAAATATCACCACCATCACCGTCACCAGCATCTCAGTGATTCTGCCATTGACTTTAATTACCTAGTCCCAGCAGCTATATGTCTATCTCAACCGCTTTTAAAATGATTACTTTGGGTTATGCGACGAGGTGAGCTCGCTAAGCAAGCAATACTGTCCTCATGTTCGCCCGTCTACTACTTCTTGGAACTCAGACAAACAGCGCTCGTCAATTGAACAACATTCGGAAAAGGAGGATCGAATTGACACACAAGTTTACTTCCTTCGTGTTTGGCGAAGCAGTCAGTCTCTCCCTAGACGTGTTAGCGCTGGCACGCTTGTCAGTTGTTTACCTCTGCATCTGTTCAGCCATAGCAAGTCTTCTTCAATCTTAGAGAACCTCACAGTACTTTTTTATAAAAGGAAAGTCAAGCCCTTGAGAACCAGCCCGTTTCTTGTCGAAAAACTCGCCAGACGGGCACAAAAACCTGAGCCATGCGCATCGTGCTGCTGCATACGAGCGAATGCGGATCCTCGCGCTGTTTGACTCACGACCTCGTGAATTTCTTGCTGTCCAACTACAACTCCCTATGGTGCTTTCACAGCCCTCAAAATCTTATCAGCTCTCCATTTCTCTAATACCATCATAAAAAGCCTTGTAACACCACCCAGGCCGTTCGTTCTACTCCGATTTCCTAATGGCTACCGCAACAGCTCCAAACTCATCGAAAAAACTATTCAAGCTCGGTGGCCCACTCTGGTTTCTGAATTTTGCCAGCAAAGAGGACTATGTGCTGTATATCTTCGGAATCATCTCGGCGATCCTCTGTACGTACTTGGGTATTTCACTCAAAAACGCCGACTCGTGTGCACAATTGGTGTCGGGTGATTTCTGACAATTTTGTACTCTTCGTATCTGTCAGGTGGTTCTCCTATAGCATGTATCGATTATCTCTATGGGTGAGCAGGAGCAACTCATTTTTAGTCAAATCGAGCTATTCGTCGCTTAGTTACTAAGGGTGTCTTCTCTCGCAGCTACTGGACAAACGGCCTCATCACGCACTCACCTACAGGAGGTGCCTCTCAATTCTCAGCAAATGAAGCGCTTTCTCGTAGTATTGAGGTAGCATGCATCATGATCGCGGTTATGGCTTACACAGCGCTCGCAGGCATGGGATTCTGGTGGTGCTGGAACTTGGTGTCTGCAAGGATCAGTGCCAAGATCAGGGTTGCCTTTCTGAGGAGTGTGTTGAGCCAGGAAGTCGGTGAGTGAAAAGTGCTTTCCTTAAGATTTGAGGGAGAGGTGGATACCTCGACATGTGGACCGGTCATCGCCTGATGGTGTGTCTCGTTGATTGAACCGGAACAGAACACTTCCAATCACATCCACCAGGAGCAATCAGCAATACACTCTCCAACGATATCACCCTCCTAGCGGTCGGCATGGGTGAAAAGTTAGGCATGCTCGTATGGGCCCTTACCTCCTTCTTCACCGGCATCATTCTCTCCTTTGCTCTCGCACCCAAACTCGCAGGTGTCCTCTTTGGTCTCTTGCCTCTCAGTGGAGCTTGCTTTTATCTTGCGAACTGGTTTACCGATAAGTCGACGGAGACAATGAGCCCTCTCACTTCGCGCGCCGCGGGATTCGCAGAGGAGGTTCTTTCGTCCATTCGGGTTGTCAAGAGTTTAGGAGCTGAGAAGACGTTGGTGGATGTCTACGATACGTTTCTAAAGCAGATTGAAACCGAAGGTGGAAGGAAAGCATTGGCGAAGGGCTTTGGACTGGCGAGTTCGTATTTCTGTCGTAAGTCGTTCTATATCGCAGCTGTAACTGGTGTCACAGAGATAAAATAATGTTTTGCCTTACTGCAGTCTTCTTGACATATGCGGTTACCTTCTGGTGGGGTGCTAACCAGGTAGCGTACGGAGGGCTTGCCATTGGAACATCTCTCACAAGTTTCTTCTCAATATTCAATGCGGTGAGTCGAATCTAGTATGGCCTCATGCTTGGTTACTAAATCAACTGAATAATATCGCTTCTTATAATGTAGATGTTCGCCCTCGTCAACATCCTACCCCATATCACCTCACTCTCAGACGCACTCGCCGCCCAACGAAGAATCCGAGAAGAAGTTGAAAGAGTATCCGGTATCGACGTCCGAGATACTTCTGGAATTATTCTACCACTCCCTTCTTCGGAAAACTCTGTCAATCGTGAGGCAGGACTTGAAGGTGTCGAGATTGAGTTCAAGAATGTTGATTTTTACTATCCTTCAAGACCAACGATCAAGGTCTTAGATAATTTCAGCGCTGTATTTGAGAAGGGAAAAGTAACTGCGCTGGTTGGTTGTGAGTGTCATCTCAAGACCATCATTTTGCTACGAAGGCGAACCTTCTGCTGATCTTGGTTCTCCTCTATTCCCAGCCTCTGGTTCAGGAAAATCTACCGTCACATCTCTCCTCCTGCGCCAATTTGATCTCCCCTCTTCCACCTCACAAATCACTATCGACTCTCATCCCATCAGATCGATTAACCTCGCATCTCTCCGGTCTACCTTCTCGATCGTCTCCCAAAGCGTCGACCTGATGTCTGGAACGGTGTTCAAGAACGTCGCCATTGGCCTCACCGGAACCCCACTTGAACTCACACCCACTTCGACGTCTACTGAAATTGCGCATGTGAGGATGCTGGTGCAAGAAGCGCTCGTGAAGGCACAGGCGTGGGGGTTCGTGAGTCGGCTACCAAAGGGTATCGACACCATCGTCAGTGGTAGAAAAGTTGGGAATTTCAGTGGTGGACAGAAACAGAGAATAGCTATTGCTCGAGCTTTAGTTAGAAAGTCTAGGGTGTTGATCTTCGACGAAGGTAAGTTGGTCTTCTCTTAGTGGACCTTGTGACAGTGATGTTGAACCTCTTTATGTCGTAGGTACTTCCGCGTTGGATACGCAATCCGAGAAGGCTTTACAGCTTGCTCTAGCCAAAGAGCAGGCTGAAAGAGGAATGACCATAATGTAAGACTGTTCTTTTCTTTTTCTTTTTTCAGTAATCAGCTCGAGATCGCAAGGACTAACCAGATCTAATTTTGGTTCTCCAGCTTGATTGCTCATAGACTATCCACAGTCAGAGATGCCGATAAGATCATTGTAGTCTCAACTGGACGTGTTGCTCAATACGGAACTCATGAAGAGCTCCTGGAGCGGGGAGGAGAGTACAAAGAAATGCTCCTCTCTCACCACTACCCGATCACGTCCTCTCAGGACCAAGAACAAACACTCACTCCACCGAGCCCATCATCCATCCTCTCTAAGATAGATACTGAAGAGAAAATCGGGTCAAAGGAGACAAGTGAATATCTTTTGGAGGAAGAGTCGACTGTTGCTGAGTTTGCGAAGGATACTCAGATGGCGGAAGATGGAACTCTGACTGAACGCACACACGTGAATCAAGCCACGGTACTCAAGAGGTATTTCCAGGTTCTTGGACAGCAATCTAAGTTTATCATTCCTGGTATCGCTTCTGCTGTTGTGGTGTAAGTGGTGTAATACTTCCTGCTTGCTGCTTGTAGCTGACCTTCGTCAACCCTACAGCGGTTCCTCTTTTACTATCTCAGCCTGGATGTTTGGAAAGGGCGTCGCTGTATTTCAAATATCATCTGCAACCGAACTTGTCCATCAGTCTCTCAAATGGGCGTTGTATTTCTTTATCCTGTCTGTCTGCAACCTGGTCTTGTTGAATATCGAGGGATATTGTCTCGAGAACACGGGTCAGAGGCTCACCAGAAGGCTGAGACGAGAAGGGCTTTTTGGTGAGTACTTTTCATGTGACTAAACGCCTATACACAGTGACTGATTTCTTGTCTCGGTAGCTATACTTCGACAAGAAGTTGGCTTCTTCGAACAGGATGTCAATGGCAGTGGCTCTCTTACTAGCTCAGTCACGGACCTCCCTGCTCAAGTTGCTGCTGGAGGTGTTGGTCTCGTTCTTGGTACATTGCTGCATAGTTTGTGCAATGTTCTGGGATCCATCGCTTTGGGTCTCGCTCTGAATTGGAAGGTCTCTCTAGTCGCTTATTCATCGCTGGTACTCCTCATTCCTATCGCTTGGGGTGAAACTCACTATTTGGAAAAATACGAGGCTGCTATTGATGAGTACATGAGCAAAGCGACCGATTTTGCCATTGAATCGGTCGAAATTGTAAAGGTACGCTTCTCTTTGTTAGGTATGTTCACGTTTGGAAGCTGACAAAAGTTTTTCCTGGTAGACTGTGGCTGCATTTGGTAGAGAGTCAGCCATCGTTAATGAGTACGAGAATATTCAAAAACCAGACTGGAAGACTCAACGGAACACACTCTTTGCCGCATCTTTCTGGTTCGGGGCCTCGCAGTCAACCATGCCGTTCCTATGTTTGCTTCTTTTCTACTACGGTGGTGCGCAACTCGGAAGGAACCAGATAACTACCGATGAACTCTAGTGAGTGATCTTTCCTGATTCTTACAATCAAGATGTGTCCTAATGTAATTTTCTCGACCTTTAGTGCCACCTTCGAAGCTGCAGCTGTCGCTGGTTTCTCGTCTTCTCGAATCTTTTCTTTCATCGGTGATATCGGAAGAGCAGCCCACTCTTTTCAGATCATCACTGAATGGCTTAACCGTCAACCAATCATTCCTCACCTGCGTGCAGCTGGAGTCGTTGGGTCCGAAAGCGACAAGACTACCAAGTCCATCTCATCACCGCTCGGTCCTGAAATCACCTTAAGCCAAGTCTACCTCCAATATCCTTCAAGAAAAGAATCTGTCGCTCTACAAGGTATTGATTTGCACATTAAATCCGGTCAAACTATTGCGTTGTGTGGTCCCTCAGGAGGCGGGAAGAGTTCAATGCTGGCCGTCATAGCTAGGTTTTACGAGCCCACCACTGGAACTGTTAAAATTGATGGTGTTGACGTTCGAAGTACAACTTTGGAGGAACACTACGGAAGGATCTCCTTGGTGTCTCAGGATGCGATATTGTATCAGGGGACGATCCGTTTCAATCTCCTGCTCGGTGTAAAGAGGGATATTTCAGAAGGGGAGATTGAACAAGCCTGTAGAGATGCTGCGATCTGGGACTTTGTTGATTCGCTGCCTGATCGACTGGAATCTTTCATCGGGATGAAGGGACTGCAATTATCAGGTGGAGAACGTCAGCGACTGTGTATCGCTCGTGCCTTGCTTAGGGAGACAAAGATTCTCTTGGTGAGTTTCAGTATCATAGTTACTTCTACATCATTTCTGATGGCGTCACTTTTTAAAGCTCGACGAATCGACGGCGGCTCTTGACAACGAGAGTGAACATTTGGTACAAAAGGCTCTTGATCGTGAGTTGCCAGTTCGTATTTTTTCATACGTGCTGTGCTAAATTTCTTTCTCTCCAGGGGCGGCTGCGAATGCGACCTGTATTATTGTTGCCCATCGATTATCCACTATAAGGAACGCCGACGTAATTTACGTCATAGAAGAAGGCCGAATCGTAGAAGCTGGTACCCACTCTGAGCTCTTGGCTCAGCAGAAACGATACTTCAGCCTTGTAGAGGCTCAATTGTAGCTAGATTTTAGAAGGTCACATATTTTTGTCATCAGCGGGCTATAGAAAGGGGTACAAATCAAAGAGCCGACCCAAAAAATGGAAAAAGTCCAGAGAATGCAATGCAGTAGTAGTAGTGTCGGTTAGATGGAAACAAGCAAGTTGTCTTTTGGGTCTGAAAACTATGATATGTGGGAATAATCAGGATGCAAGTGGTGGTATCAATGATGGCGAGAGAACTGTTCGTAAAATGAGCCCCAAACAAAGGGTAAAGGTAGTAGAGAGAAACAGGTGCGATGGTAGTAATTGGTGGGTATCAAGGCGAAGATGCACTTTTTTTGTTGAAGGGTGAAATGCAAAGGTGGCAAAGGTTTGTGGGGGTTGGAGTGAATAGAAGGTCTTGAGATTTAGGCTGACGTCTCTGGCTGTCCGGTTCCGCTGAACATCCTCACAAGAGCTTGGATCGGCCCTCTTCGATCTCCCAGCGGTCTCTTCTTTTTATCCGCTTCATTTTCCTCCCCTTCAGCAACTTCGTCATCATCAGCATAGCGTTGGGATGGATCTAACCAGTCGTTGAAATACGTGACTTTGTTCTCATCGCCAAGAATGCTAGATGGAGTTGCGACGGTAGTCGAATCAGTCGATGCAACACCTCCATTAGTCATGCTATTAAGACCGTTGAGTCCATTGAGGAACATGAGGTGTCGATGGGTCGAGTCGCGGGGAGACGAGAGAGGTGACGGGGCTTCTGAAGTTCGAGCGCTAATGGCGAGCGAAGGGACAGAAGAGTGTCGTGTATGTTGTTGGTTTCTTCTGAGTATTTCTCCAACAGGTGATGATGGAGACACTGGAGAGGAAGATAAAGGCGATGATGGTTTATTTGACAAGGCTCCAGTGGTAGGTGATGGAACAAGTTCAGCCTTTGCTGAGACCGGGGACATGGCTGGTGAGTGAGCTTCTTCCATCTCTTGATGAGGTACCATCACGGACGAGATTTCATCTAGCTGGGATCTCATGACGTTTCGAAGCACCTCCTCTGCGCCCGAACAGCTGATACTGCGTTGAATGATTGGCATGTTGGGAAGGAGAGATGGAGCATCGGAGTACTGGGATGTCGAAGCGGAACGAAGGTTTGAAAACTGGAATGGCTTCCCTGCCTCAGGGCGAACAGTCACATCGCTGGCCAGTTAGAATGATTAAATGGTCGTTTGTTGCTGTCAGTGACCGGTACTGCGCACAAGAATAAATTCATATCGAGCGACTTACGAATCGTCACTGCCAACGTCACTAACGTTTCCAGGACTGGATGGACGCCCAATTCCAATTCCACCAAAGTCCAAACCTAGTCCATCGCTGTTATTGTTATTTCTTGCGTTGTTGATGGCTTGGAACGACAGACTTTGATGGGTCAGACGCAATGTTGAAGGAGGAGTAAGCCCAGGAGCCATGGAGAGAACTGGGTCTGTTGATCTAGACGCAAGAGGTGGTGGAGATAACTGTTGATGATGTGGTTGATTGTTGGCTGTCTGTTGTTGTTCTAATCCTCCTTTTTCAACCATCATTACATCTTGATCCGCCGCCTTGAACGTTGGAACCTCTACATTCAAAGTAACGTCACCTTGCATAACAGTAGTTACTGGCTCCTTGTACACAGTCGCATCAGCTACATCTGCCTTTGAGCCCAACTCTCTCATCAACACATCAACTGGGTTTGTCTTCTCCTTCTCGTCAACTGTCGTTGCCGATGGATTGATAACATTGATATTTGGTATCGGAAAGATCGATGGTGCAAACGATGGCGAGCGATATGGACCAGAGGTGGTTGGTCTTGTAGCAACTGCGGGCCGCGTCGCAGCGGAGCTGTGTTTGGGAGAGCAGAAAGCTGGCGGTGGTGTTAGGGACCTATAGATTGGAAGCTTTCTGGCTCTTGACTCATCACGTTCACTTGAGGCCAGCGATGTTGAAGATTTTGATCGTTGTAACGACGAACTGCTGAGGACAGCGACTGGATTTGAGCCACGTCGTTGGCGCTGGACAGGCATCCCAATGCCCACTGAGGGTTGACGTCTTGACGAAGCCCGACTGCTTGAAGTTGTTCTTTCACGTCGAGGTAGAGAAGAGTTTGGTTTAGCGTTGTTGGACGCTGGAGAGCGATAGGCTTTGTTGGCCATAGCTTCCTTTCCCGTCGTAGTGAGTTTTAGTGAGTACAGTCGTGTCAATTGGAGCGAGCGAGCGAGTCCTAATTGGCATGAGGCAGGATATGTGAGAACGTGCGTAAAAACGAAAGTACTACTACCTCACTTACTGATGGAGACACCGAAGTTCACCACAAGTCCAAGACAGGCAGTCGGACTCCTATTCGGATCGGCTCGCGGTGAAGAGGGATTAAATGCCTGAGCAGCTGGTGGGAGTTTTTTTCACAGCTCTTGGCTAGGCTCTGTTCAAAAGCAGGAAGGATGACCATGCAATCTTCATTAGCAAAAGGAGGTCCAAGCAAAAGATCTTCAGGCGGGTGGAGTCGTCCTCCTTTTGGAAGGGACGAGCTCGGAGGACTAGTAGTGGAAGGAGGACCGCAAGCAAATATTCTTACCTGAAGAGACCTCTGGAATCTGCTAAGAATTTAACGTTCTGGTGATAGCTTAGCAAGGAATATGTAGTATCTCGTGCTGCCTCTGTCAGTAGACACCAAATTCAAAGTCAGAGTCTCATCAGGTGGTCGAAGCGTGAAGTCCTGCAGGCTGAGGATACTCACCGTAGCCAATACCAGCTTCAATACTGCGTTTAGTCTTCTAGTATCACCAAGCTTATATATCTCTGAGACGTAAAGGAAGAAGTGTAAATCAAAGAAGTTGGGAAAGTCAGCCTCAGAGCCACCCAGGAGAGCAAAACCAAACTTGGCGAAGCAACTCAGATACCTACCAGTCCAGCAGGCGAGTAGCTACAATATACTAAGCAGCTATTATCTAAGCCTTCCACTGCAATTTCAAAACAGAGAAATAGGTGAAAAAGGAGAACTTAAAATCAAGTTGATCCAACGAGGCCAGCAAAGCTCACCTTGGTCTTCTATCCTCAAATTTGGACTAGACAGATGGGATTCCCGCTAGCTGTTCAGCTCAATCTACTCGTGGGTGGAAGTTGGGTCCAAAAAATGTGGTTACCAACACGACGTTCAGGGTTAACAGCCCCTTGACGTGGTCGTCACTATGCGAGGTTTCGACCAAAAACAGATCAAGGATCAAAATATAAACTGTCGACACGAAGTGGCTTTCTGAGGCTAACAGACAGGCCCCAAGCGTGTTGTTAAAGTTCGGTGTTGGCTGCTTTGGATAAACCACGCAAACCTCGAGAAAGTTCAAGACGCTTGTTTCAGCTTCTGTGGCCCTGTCCTTTCATTCGCTCCAGAGGCTTCCATCGCATTTCTTACACGTATGAAAATGGTGTTCAGATGGCGCCTGAGCGGTAATGAGTTACAATCAGGTTGTCCCAGCAACAAGCACGAAGTGCAGAAATGCGCGTCAGTCACTGGTAATTTACCATAGTACCGTCAACACCGCCCTGATATCAAACGCCTGTGCTAGACCAGGATAATTAAGCAATTGGATTTTCCCATATTCACGACCAAGACAGACGTGACTAACGCGTAGTTCCAATATGGAATAGAGTTCATGCGCAGTGTCAACTTCGGATGGTACGCCGTGCAGAGAGAAGTTGTTCATTGGATACACGTGTAATATACGAGCAGGCGTATCGTGAGATAGAAGTTGTGATCATTGTGAGGTATGTCTCTCCTATAGGTTAGATAGACCACTATGTTGTGCGAAATAGTTGAGCGGCCGGCTTGATAGCGGTAAGCGAAAGACGAAGACGAATGAAGGTAACCACAGAAGCCGAGTCAATTGAAGCAAATAACTTTCCCACACGTTACCGGGCCAAATAAACTGTCTAAAACACTCACCTTCTCGGAAGAAATGCTCGCCCAACAGAGCACTCAAGAGACCTCGAAACACGTCCTAATCTCCCCAGTGATGTATTCTGTCCTTCTATCGGTCATAAAAGCAGCTACATATAACCACAAATCTACAGGGGCTCGGTAGCTCTTCCCATAGCTCCCAGGTTATACACGACGTTTCTTGAATAGGCTGCAAAGAGCTGGGAGGCGACTGTCGTTTCTCGTGATGATGCGTTGAGTTCCTATTAGTTCATAGCCAGTGGGAAGAAGAAGGTCGTCAGTACCAGCAGAGCGAGTAACGATAGACACGAGAAAACAATGACGGCCGCATAGGGAAGATTAACACGCCTGCTTGACCACTATATTCCCTTGGTCACACCACCTCTACAATGACTTCACCTCTTCGGGGAGACTACTTTCGTGAAAAACCAAGATATAAAAGTGAACGAGACTCACGCCAATGCTGTGGTTCAGCTCAATAACGGCTTCGTTGCACTTCTCAACGTTCTTGATAATTCTCTCCAGGATGATGGCCTGGGTTTGTTCATGAGGGTTCTCCATAGTAGTGGTGGTTGAGGCAGGGTATGGGAGATAGAGTAGACGGATTCGTTGGGAGGAGTTGATATCTGTAACGAGTGAGGGGACTGTAGTCGAGCAGAGGACGTGGTAAGAAATCCGCCAGGACAGAATCAGTGCCAGCCCATCTCCTCATATGATCTTCAGTAGCGATCTACTTACAGTATCCTTAGAGGATTGAATCAGGCTGAAAGTCGATTATCGTGGTCTGAAGCACGAACGAGCGGGGCCTCTCGAGCGCGCGTCTTTTTGCAGCGCAACAGCAACAACACGGTCGAAATCTCATTTGATATAAGTAATGTGCTCTCTTCTCAGATTGGGAGGTGTGTGTTTCTTCGGAAGCTGAGGTGCTTAGTTGTGAGCCCTTGCGCTGCCATCTCGAAAGAGGCGTTTCGCAGCTGAGATTGAGGGGAAAAAAAAAACAACCTGCATTTTTACTACCCATCAAGTTATAGACCAGAAGCTTTAAAACAATGAAAAATCATGTGGAAGCACCGCCATGGCAGGATAGGAAAAGAGGGTAGCCGTCAATGTCGCGAGGCGCTTCCTGTATCGTTTCCACGAAATTGTAGAGGTTCTGAACCATTCGGTGACGCAGGCTTCGCGTCCTGCGCAAGAAGAGAGGCATGTGTTAGCTGTACGATGGATTTCACAGAGAGTAGGTTTGACGTACTGAAGACATAGCAACGCCAGGCTCGACTGCAGATGGTAACCTGCAGATAGGATCCATCTTTGGCAAGCTGAGCCGTTTATCTAGGCGGATTGTACAACAGGGAATCACTTTACTCAACCAATAGCCAGATGTTTGAGTGAGCCCCTATTCATCGTCGGGGGATTCCTGCGACGTCTCCGCGCGATTCCCAACTCAGCAGCGAACCCCATTTGTCGCCCAATTCGCACCGAAAGAGCTGTTGAGGTGGGAAAGGCCCGTCTGGATTGACAGGTCGGAGGGTGAGATAGTTATTCCCTTCTTATCTGCTCTTGGAACATACTTAGGTGCGAAAGAAGCTGAATAACTTTTTTGATTTTCTTCTCTTCGCGTGCAGACGAGACCTGAAGCTCTGAAATCTTTTCTCGCTTCGACAGCATGGTAGCTGCGTATGATGAAGACGACGACGATGAGTTTGGGTTCGATCCAATGACGATGGACGACATACTGGCCTTGAACCAGATTGAATCAAACTTAGCGCAGGCTGGTCAAACCCAACCTCGACAACCCCAGCAGCAGTCGCAGAAATCTATCAACGACCGGGTCTCGTCAGTACCACCACCTGGGCCAGTAGCAGGACCTTCCAGATCCAGGCTTCCCTCAGTGGTATCTGTCGTCAGCAGACTCCCAGCAGCTCAGCAGCACTCTTCGTCAGACTACGGTGAGGAATTCGGTGAAGAGGTCTACCTTCAGGTCGGAGCGGATGGATCAGCGAAGTATGGAATAGGGAAACCTCCCGATGCTGGTATCAGCAGTAGCAGCAACGGCGGTGTTAAAGAGCATTTGTCGCATGCTGTCAAGCGTGAACCCCAGTCTCGCCAAACAGCAGCAGGAACGTCTGGTACACCGTCTGCAATGAGCAAAGTAGCTGAGCAGGCTGCAAAAGCTGCTGCTCTTGAATATGAGACTAAGCTTGCTGGACTCGAAAAGGTGAGACTTGTTGTTGGCTCTCTCCAACTTGCTGCACCAGATACTGTCGCTCACGCCCTGGGTTGCTGTGAGTAGATCCGTCGAGAAATGGAGCTCGAAAGGAAGAAAATTCAAGATGAGAATTTCACGCTAAAGGGTGAAGCTTCAATATTAAGGAGAAAGATGAACGAGGTAGGATCACTCGTTTCACAAAATCCAAGAAGACCGTCACCTTGCTAATTAGAGTCTTGGTTCTTTCATGTCTCTCAGCAACAAGAACAAGCCAACGCTGAAATATCAGCACTTAGAGCCACTGATCGAGAAAGGGAGGCGTCAGTTCGACAAAAGCTGTTAGAGATGAAGCAGAAGGAGGACAGTTCGAAATATGCGGCTATTCTGGAGGTACGTTCTCTCCTTCTATGCTTGTTTTACTCTTGCTGAACGATTCGAACTGTGTTGTTTAGAACCACAACGCTCGTGTACAAACGAGCGTTAGACGTCCTCCTCCTTCTACACTTCGTCGAACATCATCCCACTCTCATCATCACCAACCTCAAGCGACGCCCATGCCTCGAACAACATCATCCCGCAAAGTAATACAACCGCTCCACAACACCAGTGTTAGCCCTAAGAAAGCAGCTCAGAGTCCCCAGCGACAGCAGCGTCAAGGGTCCGTCATTATCAGCCCTCAAACGCTCAAGACGGCCAAACAGAGAGAAAAGCTCGTCGCACCTGTCAATAAACAATTTCCCAACTTCCAAAATGCCTTTGGTGGTGCGAATAAAGCAGGTGCTCCATTTTCAAACAGCAAAGCAAAGTCGACATCCCCATCGTCAAAGAAACGAAAAACATCAGAGTCGGAGAGCTTCAGAGTCAAGGAAGATGCTCTTCAGCAGGAAGATGACGAGGACGGAGAGCAGCATTCAATCCCACGTCCGCCGTTTCCGATGTCTGGAGGAAGCAAAGGAGCCAAAAAGATTGATATCAGTCGAAGTCGTGACAATGCCTTATTCACGCCTCGACGTGAAGGCAGTGTTGGTGCTGTGGAAAACCTTCGGGATCAGAATGACTATAGGATTCCGCAAGTGGATGATGGCTATCTTGCTCAGGAGCTAGATGAGGACGAGGAAGATGTAGATTATGAGGAAGAGGAGGAAGGCGAAGAAGGTGATGACATGGTATCAGAAAAAGATCTGGTGAGTGTCGATTCTCTACAATATACTTTTGAATTTTCCTGATGGTTCTAATTTCTAATCACTTTTTACACGCTTAACCACGCAGCTTCTATTTCTACTCTTCAATCATCTCTCCCCAGTACCTTCTAGTTCGACTCTCTCGTCTACCCTCCTTCAAATCCTTGCACCAGTGCCTTCAGCAGGTAATCTGGATCATGCAAAGGCCTGTGGTGATATATTATTTGGTCTCGGGAGGGAAAGCTGGGTTGATTTTGACCAGGTGCTGGCGAGCGTGTTGACAGGGCTAGTAAAATGCGCGATTGTGTTTGAGAGAGAAGGCAATGTGAGTCAAACTTACGCCGATGCTTAGCTTTTGAAGATGGCTGATCAATGGATTCTCTTTACAACTTTCTCACTTGCAGCTTCACCTCTTGATCCATTCCCTCCGACTCATCGCTTCCATACAAACACACCATCACACCGCTTCCGCTGTCCTAATCTCATCCGAGGCTCACTTCCCCAAGGCATTCTATCCTTTGTGTGCCAGTACGATCAAACGACTGGTTGGAGACATCAAAGGCAAAGGTAAAGAAGATATCAATCCTGTCGTTCTGTCTGATCAAGAGGAGGTCACCAAGCTTGAAGTCCACGCCAAGCTGGACAGAGCACTCTTGCTGGTTCTTGAAGGCTGTTGTTGGGATGCACCAAGTCAAAACCTGCAAGGGTAAGTACATTCACGTCTTCCATGCTTCCGCCTCGAGCATGTTGACATTGATTGCTTTCATACTCTTGCCAGTCTTATCGCACTTATCAATATTCCTCGACTACTATCATACTTTGCCTCCAGAAAGCGGTCTCCTCGCGTCATTGAAAGGAGCTTCTCTCTTTTGTGCCATCTCTCTCACTGTGAGTACTCTCGCACCGTTGTTCTCTGGACCTTCTGACTGCGTAGATTTTTACGACAGACAACGAATTATATCATCCTCTACTCTCTTATCCAGACCAAGATCCTACGACTAACAAGGACGCCACCAGAATTCCTATCGTTGAACGACTTGCGAATTACTTACTTGAACCACTGGATGCTCCTCAGGTAAGCATCAACTCAATCTTGTCAACAACATGCTACATCTGTACTTAAGCAACTGTTTGTTATACTTCTACAGTCCGAAGCGATAACGCTTTCTGCTTTGCGCTTCTGCCAAATTCTGTGTAACAGACAACTCGAGGCGGCCGCGTTGTTGTCGGGATCTAATACGCTTATTCCTACCCTATTAACATGTATTGAACGGGATACCAGCCTCATTTGGGGATTGGATCCAGATCAATCCCAAGTTAAAAGGTGCGTTCTTCCATTCCTGTGCGATTCAGGCGGTTGGGGGACATATACTGAATGCCATCGTTCTCTTTGAATAACTTTCATCAAGCGCAATATCTACTCTTCTACCTTCAATGCAGCTGCTTCATACTTTGACAGTACCCTCAACAAATCGACCTGAACCACCAGACATCAAACAGCGTCTCTTGACAAACACTCGGGAATTCAACGGAGCTCAACACATGTTCATCGTTTGTATTGGGCGTTTGAGTTATGCAGAAAACCCTTTCATTGTTCAAGACTTGGCGGGTACTGAGAATCGATGGGAGATAGAGCTTGAGCAGGCTTCAGGTGAGTAACCCCATTCCTTGCCCGTCATCCAGCAGTCATTGACTTCTACGCGGACCTTACCTTTCATTTTGGCACATGACTCTCTAGAACTGGCTAGGGACATCTTTGATCTCGTTGCGGAAGGACCGGAAGGAGATGCAGTGTACAAGATATTTGCAGATGAAACCGAGGAGGATGAGATGGACTCAGTCGTCGGTGCAGACGATCTTGTCGCTGGCCGGAGCCAAGAGGAAGATGAAGATGACGAAGATGGGTGGGCTGAGAGAGATCGTGATTTGGACATCATGGATATCAACTGAAGATCGTAATGTTGTGTTGTCACCTCCCCTTAATGATAATTTCTTTAAACCGCTACAATTAAGGCGCTAGACCTTTGGTCCTGGCTTGTCGTCAACTCTGCCTTCTAAAAACAAAACTCTTTTTTCTGTATTCAGTGACTAAAAGGTGTCATCAAACTCCAGGTGAAGTGGCGATCAAAACGCCTATGTTGAAAGGAAAAGCCTAATAAACGGAAGTTCCCTTAATAGCAGTCCAAGTCCCACTTTCTGGATTAATCTTTCTTTTCAGGTCATGTTCTCACCAAAGGCTGTAGTCGAAGAAGGATATCCCTGTACCGGTGTCCATCAGAGTCGCCTCTGATGTGGTGATCGAGGCCTTCCTCATCTTCAACCCGATGAGCTCTCCTTTCTTTATTTTCCAAGCGGTGAAGAAAACGTAGATCCATGTTTTGTAAAAATAAATCAAGTTAGATTGTTCACTGCTCTTCAAAGCTCCGACAGCTATAGAGGTCTGCTTTTGGCTCTACGCTCGCCGAAAGATTCATTACCGACTGTCAACACTTCTGCATTTGCTACGACAAATAAAACTGGTGCGCAAAGTCGATCTATCATCCCAATCCACGAACAACTTTGGCGCAGACTAGAGTTTCTCGATTTGGCTGGAGGATCCCATTTTCTTGTTCAGTCAGCGGATGTGCAAGTTATCAAACATCGTGGTTGTTGACTTCTGGAAGAGAATAATACCAAGCAATTCCCAAAAGTTCTGGAGTTTAACCTACCCAGAAACTACTCCGCTTTCCATGTCGATCCCAAAATCCGAGGCAACAGCAAGAAAGGATCGAATATGCTTCAGGATCTTACCTAACCAGACCCAAGTAGACGGTGACAAATTTAAGGTTGGTATGAGTCTAATGCCAGATGAGATTGTCCTTGCTTTCAAGATTGCGGGTTTGAAATCAAAATTCATCCTGAATATGTCCTTCAAGCTGAACCTATCGACGATCGTTGAGAGAAGCTTCAGCACGCTTCTTTCTAGCTTCTTTCAGTGTAGTAACCTGAATGGTTGCTCGTGCTTGAAGATAGGCAGCTGCGAGCTCGGAGGTGGAGACAGAGGGTGAGTGGGCTGGGATGCTTGAGATTTCGGGGTCGTTACGGATAACTGAGCCAATAGACCTGAGTATCAAGAATTTTAGAGAGTCGGTGAAGAAAAAGGATTAGGGATGATCAGTTAGACGAGTCGAGCCGTATGAAGGATGGAGAAAATCGCAGAAACGCACATGAAGAATCCGAATGTAGCTGCAGGAGTCGAAACGAAAAGAAGAAGAGAATTAGATATTGTTTCATCAGGTACTAAGCCATATAGTTGGGTGCAGACTTACCTCCAGAAGACAATGCGAACTGAGAAATGGTTGCCAAGTTACCTCGAGGTCCGGCAGCCCCTCTACAGTGATAATTCCACACCCACAATAAAACAACAGAATATTATGAACAAGAGTAGTCCAGAAAAGCTCTATTCCTGACAGTAAACGTACCGTAGGACTTGAAGACACCCCAGAATTGAACCCATCGCCATTCCAACCGAACCACCCATCATAGCGCCCATTTTGACTAGAAAACAAGTACAGTATCATCAGTCAGTACAAATTTCTTCAAGAAGACCCAGAGAGAGTGCACTGACACTTCTCCCAAGTCGACGGTTCTCCGCCCATAGCTACCGGGGGCGCAGGAGGCATTTTAAGTGAGAAAAGGTGAAAAAAAGGTGCTGGAAAAGATACAGGTGTTGAATGGAGAGGTTTCCTTTTCTAAGAGGTCTCTAATGAGCCTAGAAAGTGAGGTGTTTGAGGTGAAAGGTGGTTGTCGAGGGTCACCGAGAGACAAGGGAAAAAATGCAATCTTATCGGACGAGTCGCTCGAGACAAAAACATATTTCTAGCCTGTACATAAAGTATGTAATACAAATCTTTTTCGTGTTGAAAGTCTCCTGAAATAGCGAATCTACGGGCAGTTTACGTTACTTTTCCCACCAGCCTCTTGTGTTCCACTTTGTGTCCAAGAACTCAGATAGTAGTCGGCCAGCTTCTTCCTACATTTTTAACGGAGCATCTCAGCTTCAGATCCACCACTCAATATAAAGTGACGGGCACTGCGTACCTCTGTTGCAGAAGTCATATCGTCATTCAGAGCGACGCTCGCAAAGTCCTCTGTCTCAATCCTGTGAACAATATCAACCACATCTTCCGGCTTGGTGATCATTGAGAACAGACTTGTGCTTCGGTTGTTGTCCGGGCTGACATTGGCTGACCAGAGATATCTCCCCACCAATTGGAGTGACCAAGTCCTGAGATCTATCTCGCCGGAATGGAAGACAGATGACTCGAGCGAGAACGAAGCTTGTTTGAGGCTTGGATTGAGCGAGAGATGCGGTTGAGGTGATGAGGAATTGAAAAGTGGATGTTCAGATGAGGTTTTATATGGTGAACTATAAATTGAGCCGTGAGGCGGAAGGAGGTAAGAGAGGCCCCGGTCGCCAGAACGCTGCACCAGAGCACTGAGCACTTATCAAGGTAAAAAGAACGTTGGTTCAAAGGGAGCAAAGTGAGGTGTAATGCGGAGGTTAACTTACAACAATCACCACACTTCCCGTTGTCGTACTCGAACGCAATCTTCTTAAACAGGGTTGCAGCATCCAATTCAACCTCTTTTCCATCTTTAGCAGCCCACCAATCTAGTCCAAAGCACTTGCCCATGTGGATACTACACGGGTTAAGACTTGCTCCCAAAGGAGAAATGGGACCATCTAGAGAGGAACGTCCGTACGAATCTGGGTGAGGGAGCTCTTGACCAATAGATTTAAAAGCTGCATCGAGCATGGAAGGAGAAAGGGTACTCCGGTTTCGGGGAGAGATAATAACGTCCTGAACTATGATTGAGGGTCGGCCAAAGAGTTTCTGAAAGATGTTGGGAGGGCCCGCGACCTGTTTGAGGCGCTACAAGTTGGAAGTAGAGGTAAGCAAACCATGCACTACGAATCTTACGAATTTGTTACTCACTTCTTCCTCTTGAACAATTCCAAATAAATGTTTCAGCTCTTTCCTTTGCTTTCGTCCCCACTTTCCTTCAACGCCGCCCATCTTGGCAACTATCCAAACCCATAACATTGCTTCCCTGAGCATAGCAGAAATTTTAGTGTTTCTGAATGCAGGGATTGAGCGGGCTGGTACTTACCTGCTCCTCTCAATCAAAAGCTGCTCACTTAACCAGATCAAGTGAAAATCTCCCGGTGCATGATTGTCCTCTCTGAATCGACGCTTCGAAGATCTAGCAATCTGAGGCCCAAACATCAACTGAGCTTCTTGGAACATTGGCTTCGACAATACTTTCATCCAGTGTTCATGATTCGGTCGACGTCGTATCCTGAATCGTTTCCCTAGATTTAAACGACGGATGAATACGAGAGCAACACTTGCTTCGAACAATTGTGAGATTGGCTGCTAACCCAGTATCCAATTACTTCTCTCAAGGGCCGCTCCTTCATGATTGCATGAGTAAGCCGAGAACGCAGAAACTGCAATTGTCCAACCAAACGGTTTCGTCAAGGGCATCACAGGACCATAAAACGGGGAGACGAAGTCGCTGGTGGTATGTTTTCTTACCAGGAAGAAGTCGTCGTTCAGGTACACAAATGTTGGCCCTAGCCCTGGAATATTAGCTAAATTCGATTCGATTGAGAAACTGTTGAAAGTTGGAAGTGCTGCTGAGATGAACTCTTCGTTCTTAGGTGTTTCGGTACAAGTAGCGCATTTAAAGATTTCAGAGTGATGAGCGACGTGGATTTGAGGAGATGGGGAGTGCTGGGTTTGTGGGAGTGAGAGCCAAAAGGGTTTCTGACCTAGTCGTGAGGAAGGATCTTCATACCCTCGCACTTGGAAGTCAGAGACCACAATATCTGTTTGTAAGGGCGCAGTGAGCTGAAATCCTCTCAGACAACGAGAATTAATGGACTAACGCCAAGGACCTGTAAAGTCTGGCTCCATAGCAGAGTATACGCTTCTCAAGCTATGCCTGAGTTCACCATGATCTTAAGAATAAGCAGCCGTCAGCAAACATTCCAAAATAGCTCGTGCGACCGACGCTGAGTAGACGACTAACCTCGCCAATGCCTGGCCGGTGGAGCCTGAGCCCGCCCTATCTTCTCAAACTTCGAAGAATCTTTGAACTCTCTCCTCCACAGAGGGTCACTTCCGTTTACCCACGACCACACGAAATCCAGCTCGACCTTTATCTGCTCGTCAGAATGTCCGCATGGTTCACCGAAAGCTAACCACGAGTCCAAGCAAGCTGGTGGAAGCAAGGGGACTGGTAAAAGATCAGGTAGTGGTGGTGATTCTGTGAGTTGGATACGATTATAGACCTCTGGATGGGAAAGCGGGTACTGAATCAGTTCTTCAGGACTGAGGAGACCACTCTGATAACGTCAGAAAGCTCAGTCAACACCAGCTATGCAGGAAAGACGAAATTAAACGACGTACCAGATTCATTGTATGACTGATTGTCGGTTTATTTATCACTGGGGGTCTCAAAGCAGCCTGCTTCTCTCCCTCCTGGACCCAGAGAAATATGAAGACACATGGCACACAGAATAGGACGAAGGCCAGTACCAAACCGGCGTCACAATTCGAGTAAAGTCGAGAGCATATGCTGATCAGACGAGAGGGACGAAACTTCATCAACTCCCACACCACCAGCACATAAGCTTTTCGAAAGGCAAGAAGTGGCGGTCGAGGCGACAGAGGACACCCATGAGGACTAGGGAGCTTGTTTTGATTTTTTTTCGAAGGCTTTTTGGTGGAGCTCAAATAACCCTCAATATTCCGAGTACGATTCAAGTTCTTGAGGGAGGCAGGATAATAAGCACTTTGGTTCTTACTGGAGCTATGCTTTCTCGATTGGCAAACAAATCATGACATCGACGATCGTAAAAAGTAAACAAGCAATACACTATACATACACCCATTGTTAAACATTTAGATACTCTCAGCCTTGTACTCCTGGTGGTCGTATTCCCTCTCGCTCTTTTTGTTGTCAACGACCGGTACAGCGGCAAGCTTGGAGGCCATGAGGGCGGAAGTGTCATAGGTCGAGAACTGACGGGTTGGGACACCAATTTCAAACATATAGTCAAGTTCTTCAAGTGATCGTCCGTTAGTCTCCGGAACTTGGAAGAAAGTCCACACGAGGGAGACGAAGGAGATGGACATCCAGAGGAACCCGATCTGCCCTCCGATTTTTGCTTGCTATTGGTGATGAACGATGAAAAGAAAGTTGAAGAGTCAGCAGACAGCTCCTGAATGGAAAAGGAAATTGCAGCTCGTACAATGTAAGGCGTTATGAAACCAACGATGAGACCGACGGCGAAGCCAGCCCAAGCAGCAAGAGCCAAAGTCTTTTCACGAAGTGGGTTGGAAGAAATTTCAGAAGATAAAGTCCAGTTGATGGGAGACCAGGTGCAGGAGAAGAAGGCCACCCAGATGAAGATCGATGCAATCATAAGGTTGGCGAGAGCACCCTTTGGCGCAGGCTCCACAGTAGCAACAGCAGCCAAGACAGCCATACAAGCGGTCTGTACACCAGCACCGACCAAGAGAAGAGTTCTTCGACCAACTGAGAGATTTAATATGGATTAAACGAAAGTTGAGACACAAAGAGAGTTAACGTCCACTCACACTTATCCGCGGTGTACATTCCACCCAAGGAACAAACAAACAACACCACGTAAAGCACAAGGATGATTACGTAAACGTTCTGAATTCCGATTTGTAAGAATAGAATGACCAAATAGTTGGAAAGGAAGGAGACACTGTCACCAGAAACAAAAGTCAGTTCACACTTTGAAGTGAACATGGCTCAAAATCCCTTACCCCTGACCCTGTTGCAATGACTGAACTCCCACTGCAATAAGAGTTCTTCTGAGATTTGGACCGCGGAAGAGTTCGAGCCAACTGGAGCCAGAGTGGAGTTGTCTCTGTTCATCATAGGCGGCTTTGATCTCCTGGATTTCTTCTTGGATCTGAGCATCGCTGTCATTACCCTTGACTCTGAGGGAACGCAGAGCAACAGCAGCTTCTTCAAATCTTCCTTTTCCGATCAACCAACGTGGGGATTCAGGGAGGAATGGGGTGCCGAGGAGGATGAAAGCTGGAACAATGAATTGGAGAACAATCGGGAGTAGCTGCGATGGTAGAGAGGAGTTAGTGATCGCCATCAAGACCCAAGTCCCTCAAAACGAAACTTACCCAGCATAGAGAGTCGGTTCTCAAAACGGTTCCGTAAACAGTTGCACCTGCAGTTACGTATCCGATGTTCTGAACGATGGTATAGAAACCCATGAAGCTTCAGAATGACCAAAGAATAAGCCTCGATTTCTGATATTTATATAATCTCTGATGGGACTTACAAACCACGGATCTCAGCAGGGCTGGTCTCAGAGAGGTAGACTCCAACGCAGGAGGCGGCGATACCAACAGAGATGTTAAGGATGATTTTTCCGACGACCAAGTGCCAGTAGCCGTGTTCGATGGTGGAAGTTGCTTGTAAGAGAGTTCCAAGGACGCCAACAACAGCCAGGGTCATAAAAGCCTTCTTCCTTCCGAAACGTTCGTTGAGCGATGGGGATATCATACAGCCAATCATGATTCCGGCCTGAGAAGAGGACATCGTGAGCTCCAGCGCTCCAGTCAGGGACAGCAGACCAAACTTACAGTTCCTAGAGCAGTACCAGAAGACTGCTCAGAGGCAGTCAGAGTATGTCCACCAGTCGCAGTAACACCAGAACCATATTTTTCATTGAAGTATGGGGCACCTGGATCGAGAAAGACATCAAGGTCAGACTTGGGCTTGCAAATTGTTTTGGATCGAAACACCCACCCAAAATCAGACCCCACCATCCATTGTCCTGCAGGAGAGAGAGGGGGGAAGGGAAAGGAAACTGTCAACAAGTTATAACAGGCTTGAAGGGGCTCCGGTTCCAACTCACATATCCGAAGGATAGTGACCCTAGAGACGCAAAGATAGCTACAAATGCGAGTCTAGCATTAACGTGCTATGAAGCAAACCAACGAGGAAGAGGAAGGTTGTGTCAGTAAAGTTTTTTGGGTCGAATGTTTACACGCGAGGGGCAAACTTACTCGGAAGACATTTGTCGAGGGCATTTTTTTATTTTGAAACTTTTGTTGTTGATGGGAAAGAAGAAGAACTTGTTTGATTTCCGATTCTTTATATAGGGAGCAAGAATCAGACAGAGGTACCCGAGTATTTCCTTTGTAAGGTTTGTGCCGTCGACGCCCAACCCAAATTTCCCCGCGCCTGGTTCACTCTGGCCCCCCTGGAGTCTCCCAATGGGGCTCACTAGAGACTCTCTGACTGTACGATCCGGTTCGTTTCACCGACCACCGTGTCGAGCTGGCGCAAGAGACAGCGGTGTTTTGCATGAATTCTAGACCGTAAGAAATACCCCTTTTGGCAATTCTGACAGCACAGCGGCCGATCATCTGTTTACAATTGTTGCTGTCCCCAGCGTCCCCGCACAGAACCTTGGCTTCCTTTCCCCCTTTCCGCCGTTGTCGGTATCCAGAGACTTCCGGTCACTTCTCCCTGACGGTCGTTAGAGCTTCTTTAGGGACTGCAGAGCGCATTGCATTTTTGCATCCGCTCAAATCACCTTCGCCAGCCGGTTGTTTAATGGATAGTTGGAACGGGTACATGCCAGAAGGAGAATGCAATTTTCTCTTGACAAGGGGTTATCACGCTTCTTCAGAAGCTTTCCGGGACGCCTGGAGCTCCAATCTAGCGAAACTGAAACCTGGCGCATATCTTCACTGAGCTCGTCTCAAGTCGAAGCACAGACAAATCCTACTTCTTCCTTCAGCCTGGAACTTTTCAAGCCGGTCATCAAATTTGAGAGGACGCAGTTCGTAGCTTTGACTTGGCGAGCAAAGCTTCAACGGGATGTCAAAGAGCGAGGCTCTGTTTACGTGTCAACACAGGGCGGGCATGAAAGACCAAAGTAGGATTCTTCAGATACAAAGATATTTTGGATGATACAGTCAATGTCAACAACACTGATACTGAAAAGAAATTCGTTCTGAGCTCTATAAATCGACAGAAAAGACAATAAGCTTAGGCGCATTGATATTGAAGCAATAAAGAGAAGTATGTGTGTGCGTTGCTCAAAACTCCAAACCCCCTCTCTTCAGCACTGTGATCCAAGGTGCCACCCACTAAGGTCGCAGTAGATTGTCCGATGAGTGGAGGGTCTGGAATAGAGTTGGTGTGCGCGACACTGAGAGAGATAAGATCCTGCTGTCATTGAGTGAGCGAGGCTCTAATCGTGAGCGGATTGGCCGCGAATCAAGAGAAAGATGGGCAAGGTGGGACAAGTTATTCACAGTAGTGACAGAATTGTCGGGAGGAGCCTTCGTCATCGTCAGAAGCAGCACACGTCCAAAGCTCGAAAGTCATTTGCTGGACGCACTCTGCAGGCCACCCAGAAAAAAAAGTGGAAAGTTCAGCACCCGTCCTCTTCCATTCCATAGTACTCTAAATTCACTAATGTACAGATTGAAGAGCACTACAGAAAGTCACCGTGAGTAAAATAACAAAAGTTATCGAGGCGAACGATGACGTCGACAAGCGACTCGAAAAATCCAGCTGCGTCCGGTTTGAAGATCCCAGGCTGGCAAGTAGAAATACTCCAAACCCACACTCACCCTTATCTCACTTTCTCAACTGTATCTCTGCCAAGCTCATCTTCAGTGAAGAACACATAATGTCGCAATCCATCTTGGAAGGAATCGCTCTATTTTCAACCAGACTGAAAGGGCCAGTCAACGTGCGTCCGCCATACCTTCCTTCATCTCTCTTGTCCAATCTCTCCACCCAAAATGCCTCAATCATCCCTCTTTTACTATGGAATCATGCTAACGAGCTTCTCCCTTTTTTTCTTCCTCCGCCGTTGTCTGAAACAGGAATATACGCAGATTGCAGAACAGCACGCCTCACACGACCTCACGCCCAAAGATAAGGAGAACCTGACTGCAGCAGCCAAGAAGATCGGAACCTATACCATGGTCGCTTGTGAGTTGCCATCTGCGTCCCACACATTTAGTGTGGCCCTGGAACCTAATGCGTTTACCATCGTTCTTCTTTCAGCCGGTGTTGGGCTCGGACTAGCACTATATGGATCTATCAGAGGTCGACAACTTCGTTTCCAGATCTACAACGCAGCGAAAAAAGCTGACCATCCCGTCGCGATGAAGTTCTCCGACGGGCACGAAGGTGGGTCCGCATCCCTTCTCCACTTCAGCTTGTTCTTCCACTGACATAAGAAAAACTCCAACACTACTGCCAGTCCCATTCCCTGTGAACCCAGCGGAACTCCTCCGCCCCTCACCGCTAGGCTCCTTCCTCTCCACCTTCCTATGGACGACAGCGAGTGTCTTCATCTTTGGTGAAGCGGGCCTACTGTTGGGGCTCAACGGCGCGCAGAAGACACTCGAAGCGGATGTCGAGAGCAGGGACAGGATAGAGAGGGCGGTGCTGAGCGTCAAAGCGGATGTTCTTCGTAAGTTTGTGTTCTCTTTGGTCGGTTGCTAATTTAAATGGGAGTGCATCAACTGACGGCAAAATCCGGGTCATGGATCTTTAGGTAAAGAGCTTAAAGATATGGAGGCCAAGTTGGGAAACAGTGGTGCTACTCAAGCAGCAGGTGATAAAGTACTCGGGTTCATCAAAGGAGACGGCGCTTTCGTGTGATGCTCTATCCAAAACAACTCTCCTCTAAACAGACGAAAAATCTCTCCCACCATATATCATACGTAGTATACGAATGAACTTCCGTCTCTTGGCAGCTCTCGCAAGATAGATAAAAAAGAATGTAGAATTGGATAACAAGGTGTCCTTTTTGCCACACTGAACTTGTAGCCACCAAAAGTTCGATCGAGTCCCTCTCCCTTTCGACGACGACGACGACTACGAATGAACCAGCTCTCAAAGGGTAAACTCTCAATCTAAGCACTAAAATACTCTAGCAATGTATACAACGTATCAACAACCTCCGACCTTTCGACAGCAACAGCAGCCATTCGCTTCAGTTTCGATGCACCAGCTCCAGGAAGCACCGACCCCACCCCCAGGGTCCTTTTTGAATGCCTTTTCAAGCAGTAACGACGTTCCTTACCAACAGCAAGGACTTGGGCAGCAGCAGGGGCAGGTAGAAGGGGAGGAACATGGTATTGGTGGGACCGCGGGCGACGGAGTCTTTGAGGTGAGTGGCCGATGCGTTTTGTATCTGCTAATCCGGTAATAAGAAGGAAGAAGAAAAAGGAGCAATCTAGAGACATATGGAGGGATGTCGATGGATTTCTTACTTCCGATGGGGGTACTTTTGCCCACAAACCAACTGCTGACGTCTGTATCCCCCTCGTTCATACAGTTTACTAAACGTAAACGCTGGCAGCACCTCCTCATCTCCGAACTTGCAGGCACTGTGATCCTCGCGCTCCTGCCCTTATCCAATGGCGGATGCAAAGTAATCGGCTCCTCTAACGCAATCAAGGACTTCTTAGGCTACAGTATCGGCGAGGTTGAGGGCAAGCCGCTAAGTGACCTTGTGCACGAGGGCGATTTTGGGTTCTTGATCAATGGGATTCACAACAGTATTGGGAGGAGGGATGAGTTGAATGGGTATTACAGGTATGGCTTCTCGCTTTTCCCTGGTTTTCAAAGAAAGCTGTCCTTTTAACGACTTGCTCTTGCTTGCTATCTTTTCTTTTGTCTCTTCCGACATTGGTTCTTGATCACTCCACCCATCTTTGAACAAGATTTCGACTAAAAAATAACTACAACCGGCCATTCGTCTTGCTCGAAGTTCGAGGTCAAGGCTACTGGGATGATACCGAGCCTGCCATCCCGATCCCTTCATCTTCATCATCATCTTCCTCAGCTCTACAGAGGCCAAAACTAGCGACCAAGCTGTCGAGCTCGAACTTAACGACCAATGCTAACATCAACGTCGCCCTTGACGAATGTAGGTGTTTCTTACTCACTGCCAGAAGATACCCTTCTAAGAGCATCAGGATGCTAAATGGGTGGGTCGAGGAACAATTTGATAATGTCAAGAAGCTCGATCGACTGCAGGTGAGTTGGTTTTTGGTCATTTACTTTTCATTCCAGAGTGGTCGAGCGTCACGCCGTCCTTTTAAGCTCGCAAACTCTATCAAGTTCTGACCTCAGCCCACCGCCCTTTTCTTTCATCTTCTCATCAAAACTAGGATCTGGGCGAAGACAGCGATATGCCGACATATGCGCTCTCGGCGACTAACGACGAGCTAAACCGCCGCAGGTCGCAGTACACGACTCCGGGCATCCCATCCTTCCCCTACCCACCAGCTTCCTCTGAGCCCCAGCATCAGCAGTCGTATACGAGCCGAGCGAACTCACCTGCGTTCTCCGATCCTCCGAGCGTTGAGTCGGACGACGAAGGAGGGCATACGGCAGACGAGAGCTACGGCCCTTCTTCTCTGTCCAAGAAAACGGCGACGATATTCAAAGGGCCACCACAAGGGAGCAGTAGTAAAGCGGCGAAGAAGAGAAAAGGGGTTGAGGGCAACTACGTTTGTGTAACGTGTGGACGAACAGACTCGCCGGAATGGAGAAAAGTATGTTCTCACTCCCTCTCCTCTCTTTTTCTCCTCTTCCTACAAGTTTCTGACGCATTTTATAGGGTCCAATGGGACCCAAGACACTCTGTAACGCCTGTGGACTCCGGTATTCGAAGAAGATGAAAGATAACGCCGAGGCGGCGGGTCTGCCCATCCCTGACCGAAAGGGCAGTGGGGCGAAGAAGAAAGCTGCTGCTGCTTCTGAATTACAGCAGCAGCAGATGCCTCCTCCCGGTGATGATTATTAACGTTGAGCTTCATGTGCCTCTATTTTTATTGCAGCTCTGGTTTCCATAGCTATATTGACAATAATTTTCTTTCCTGTTGTTTCCATGTTTTTGTATTCTTACTTCTCCGACTCGATGTATCCATGTGTCCGATGTGTAACGTTCTGTGCCCAAAAAGTCGCAAAGCCCAAATCGTCCATTTCGCTCCCTCGCTTCGTCTTGCGTCACCGATCCCAAATGCAACGTTTTCGTCGAACCAGCATCCTCTCGTATTCTCTTCATCGCTACATTTTCTCTCTGTTGGCTCCCCTTTCTGCTCACCATAACTATGCCTGCTCCTCTGTTCGAAGTCAAGGACCTGAGTGAGTCCCTCCTCTTTCTCCTCCTCTTTCTACTGCACTCCTCACGCGCCACTACCTTTCTTCACGGCGAATATTATAGGGCTTCAAACGGATCCCAAGGATGAGTCAAGCACGCTGTTCAAAGAACTTTCGTTCAAGGTTGAAGCTGGAGATATTGTTATCATCAGAGGACGCTCGGGAGGAGGGTAAGTTCCTCAATGAAAACACTTTCGCTACCGACAGCTCAATTTTTTATCTTTCGTCTCCCTGTGCTATAATGCTGGCATAAAGAAAGTCAACTCTACTCAAAGCTCTCGCATTGCTGATCCCTGCGCTCAACGGGGGTGCTATCCTACTCCACGGTAACTCTCCAAAGCCCTCCGAAGTGCCTTCGTACCGCACCAAAGTCACATATGTACCCCAACGCCCGTCCTTACTACCGGGAACACCGCAGGACCTCATCACAAAGATCACAACCTTCGCATCTCGCCAGCGTCAGCCGACTTTCGTGCAGAAACTGCTCGGACGGAAAGTCGAGCTGACAGAGGACGAGGAGGACGGGGACGTGTTGGACCCGCATGAGATTGCGAAGGAGTGGGGTATTCCAGAGGAGCTTTGGTATAAGGAATGGTCCCAGTTGTCGGGCGGTGAAGGTCAGAGGATAGCGCTCGCTATTTCGTTGGGTCGTGGTGGAGGATTGGGGAAAGGTGGTGAGATCATCTTGCTTGACGGTGAGTTTCTAGGTTTATTCAAATTCATTCATACAGATACGGTGTCTGACATCGAGTGGTCGTTGTAGAGCCAACGAGTGCTCTTGATCCTCAATCTGCTGAAAAGGTCGAACGCACCCTCGTTAGTATGCTCCCCAAATGCGAAGCGAATCCAGATGGACAAGGTAGTGCCAACGGTCCTGGTCCAAAAGCGTTGGTGAGCCTCATTCTTGTGTTATATTGACGTTGCTATTTTCATTAACAGATATTATCAATGTGCTCAAAAGGTACTCATCACACACTCTGGAGAGCAGGCCGATCGTCTCGGTGAAAAAGGTGGACGACTTATCAACCTGGATGACCTCCCTCGATAACCACAACAAAAAAAGGTTGTGAGGTGTTTCTTAGCAATTTCTTACAAACTTGTCGGTACTGCTACGAGGAAGTCTGATATATGGTTTGGTCATTAACGAATTGGAAATTGAAGAAGATGCGAGCTGGTACAAGAATACAAAAGAGGGGTAAGGTAGTAATTAGAACATCTAGGAAACAATGTGGTATTTGAAGATGATCTGATGCTTCAAGAGGTATGCAAGGGTAAAGATTGGCTGATTGTGCAGGGGCATCAGAAGCCGCCGTAGTTTGTCGTGGGGTAGTTCGAAATGGGGGGGCTGAGGAATGTTGGTGGTAAAGAGTTTAAGTGATGTTGCAAGTTTGGCGTCGAAGTGTTCCGTTGGGTGAGGTTGAGCACTATAGGCCAAACAATAACAATGGAGCTTGGCGTTCACCACTGAGGGTGATGATCTGAAAGCGGCTTACTGTTGACCATCTGACTACTCATAGCACGCTCTCGCACAAAGTTATTGTCCGGTGGTGGAAATGGAATTGCAATGCCATCGCTGAGGTTATCAAGGAACTACTTGTCAGTGGGAAACGGCGCTGAGAGGAAATCAAGGGCCTAAACTTACTGAAGGATCAAAGGATGATACGATGTGTTTGGTTGCAACATGACGGCTGAGTTGCGAAATTCTGATTGTGATCCGGTAGAAGTCAGGTCAATTCCGATCAGTGTAAAAAAAAAAGTCTTGACTTACTGTCGATCAGCGCAGCTTGAGACTGCACGTTGGCGTAAGATATGGTGAGCGTTTTCTCACTGGCAAAGATGTTCCAGCGGACTCCATTCTTTTCCGCAGCGAATTGTCTGAGATTTTCGACGGAGGTGAAGTTGACGAAGGCGTATCCAACCTAGAATAACAAGGACAAAGTCATTTCTTCTACTGCTCCGGAATGGAAGTAACTTGAGCAGCTTACGTTACACTTGTCTGTCAACATAAAGCAACACAGTCTTGAGGTCAGAAGCATCAGAAAATGACTGTTAGAGTGTCTCTACTCACTTCTGAAGTCCATTCTGAGGTACACAAAATCAAATCCACGAGGTACGACTGCAAGTGAACAATGACAGTGAGAGATGATATTTGAGCTGACGGAAAAAGGATTCAACTTACCACTGTTCAGGATATCAACCAGCTGGGACCTTGAAAGCTTGTTAGGGATATCCTTAATCATCACCTGTACTTCACCAGAGTCAGCGAATACGTCCAACGGAATCAGAGATCAACTTCCACTCACAGTTGTTCTGCTATCGAGTCTCTTCTCAATTCTGTCCAACCTGAAAGTGTTTTACATTTAAACTTTTCAATCTGTGCCCCCCCAAAATAAATTGCACTCACTTCACTCTGTTGGCCTCTGGAATCTGACCATCTCGCATGTCCAGCAAGAAGTTGTTCCTAACTGGGTGACTCGGAATTGAACCGCACCCTTCCCCATCTGAAGCACAGCCACTAATCGAATGAAAGCCTCCTCGTTTTTCGAAGATCACATCTTCGGACATTCTTCTTTGAAGTCCACCGTCACTCGAACTCGCTTTGGCTAAAAATTCGATCACAGACGCTGATGATTCAGGAACTTCCTTTGTAGAGTCTCTTTGACTTCCAAAAGAGAGCTGTTCGTTCTTACACCAGCTTGAGTAAGGACTTGATTCCGGTGACAGTAGAGGGGTCGGTTGCTCGTATTGGTAGTTGTCAGCGTAAGAAACCCTTCTACCACCAGCAAGATCTGGACGAGTTAGATGGTCAGCAACAGCAAAAAGTATTGCACAGGATAAGAATGATATGTTATTCACAATTGGCAAGGTGAAAGGAGTAAACGCTGGTGTCTTCGTCATTCGCATCGTCCGCTAGAAGTTCCTCGCCTCCATTCTCTTCCATCATCTGAGATGTTGAGTGTCCACTAAGCCAAGGGGAAGTAGCACTATTGATGTCCCAAACACTTCCGGTGCTTCCTCTCCTGATAGCAACTGTGGGGGGAGTGGAGTCCGGATTCTGTGATTGGATAGTCGTGGTGGGTGATTGAGAGTAATCTGCGATGGATATAGCTATTTTTTGGGCGTTCTCTCCAAAGGATTCAGAGAACAGAGATTGGGTTGCTGATTCTCGTGTCTGAATAAATGATCGGCTTGAAGCTTTGGGAGTTGAATTGTAACTAGGATCAGAGATGCTATTTAGGCAGAAAAGCAGTCAAATCATCGAGCAGGGTGACAAACAGTCAGAGCAGCTCTCACTACTTACTATACCAACTGAAGAGTAAGATTATCAACTCTTCTATCATTTAGTGCATGTTTGGCTTTGGCAGCTGATCTCGAATCGAAGAACTCAACAACAAAGGACTTGTGAAGGAGCGCTTGTTAGTCCTTGCAAGAAATTACAGAGCAACTCGACTCACCTGACCACTTCGCTCAGCCGAAGTCATCCCTTTCAGTTCACCGAACGCTTCAAGAGTTGTCTAAGAAAGATTATCTATCAGTACGAGCCTGCCGCAACGGGAAAGTCAAAGCTCACACGAAGGCTGCTCAAGTTCAAAGTCCCATTTACATTGCCAAGAAGTGATACCTTTAGGATAGCTTCTCCATTTCCGATGAAATCCTTTCCAAGTGGGATGTCTCCCAGAAGCTGGGAAAACATAGTTTGTCACGCTTGATATTGCCGACCAGCGTATCAATAATAAGGATATACTCACCAGTACAATCTGAGGTACACTGACAGGACTAGTTTTGATCTCGCAAGACCCAAGCTCGGAAACATGGTCCTCCGAGTGAAGTGCTTCCTCTGCTGCAGCCGCTTTACGGATGTCAAAGAATGCGACTATGACCTGCGACCAAAGATGAGCAGAAATCAGTCTTTCTGGTTTCTCTTTATACATAGCGAGTCAAATACTTGAAAACTTGAACTCACCGCACCATGAGATGAAAGGAACTTGATGAGAATCGCTCTAATATCGCCCAGCGTCTGAATATCAAAATCACCCTCTGGTCGGTGAGCCGAGAACCACAAGGAAATCCAAGCTGAAACACAACCTACAAGGAAGAACCTCTTAACTGAATCCTTGCTGATGTCTTTCTTTAACCCCCAAACAAGGAGGAATCTTGTTTGAATCGTGTTGCTACCACCATTAGCCATCTCCTTTTCTGATGAGACCTTGTTCTTGGTACTGTGACGGACTGGAGATTGTTCTGGAGTGATTGGGTGTTGAGGGTACGTGTTAGACTTTCCATTGTTAGTTCTAGATGACAGAGATGTTTTGAAAGTACCGTAGTCATGGTAAATCTGTTGATAAATACCATGCTGACCAACGGCGAAGATGTCACCTTTTGATTTGCTGGCACTGAGGTCGGTCGGTTGATTGGGAATCGAAGTGGACCTAGAGAGTTTAGATGGTGATGATGAAGGAAAGTGAGAAATGGTGGATGGTGCTGAGATGGGAACAGCGTCCATGAAGTATGATGAGATATCACTCTCGCCCGGCAGGATGGGCGACGGTTCCAATGACGATTGCCCTCTGATGATAGTGGTGCCCTGAGACTTTAACGATATTGGACGGATTTTAAATCCTAAAAGTTAAACTAGTGTTAGTACTTCCTGAAACGTAAGGTACAAGTGGCTTTTCAACCCAAACCTTGCGTTGAGCGACCACAAGCGCTTTGAAGCTTTGAAGCGCCACTGTAATACTTCGTCTTGGTGGAGATTTTTTCTTCTTCAAAGGTATAAGATCTATTTCCACCTTGTTTTTGAGCAAAAACCTGTCGTAATGAAAGTGGGGTTCAGTCCGGCATGCGGGTAAGACAAAGAGACTTACGGGCTGATGGATGTTTGGAAGCCTAGAAAACGAAGGAACAAATCAGAAAGTTCCGGAATCAATTGAAACAAACATTCTCTCACGATGCGGAGCCAACAGCAGACCCTCTTGGAATTTGGAAACGCGCTTGGAGAAGCCTCCTGTCATCTTCAGAGTCAAGAACCTCATCCTCGCCCTCGTCACCTACAGCCTCATTTTCTTTATTGAGGTAAGTAGCTCTTAGCGATTGGAAAGGGATATTAAAATCTTCTTCGACGCGATGTGGGTATTCACGTTTGGGCTGTGCCAGGTGAACAGTTGTGTTCCCATCATGGTCCTCGTTTTCCTGATCACTGACATCACGAGAACTTCCAGAATTATCAGCATCACAGGAAAATCTTTCTACGGAGTTCAAAGAAGCAGTTGAGGTTGTGGATGGTGATCGGCTCTTGAAAAAGGGAATAAGCTTGAATCAGATTGACCCCGCAGTGTCGGATTGAGTTTCAAGTCGACGATACTCACAACATCGCGAGTAGCAGAAGGTCGGGAGACCTTCTTTCCTCTTCTTCTGGAAAGTTTTGGCTTAGAGTGACGGTGGTGCGATGGCAGACCAACTGGAGTTGCGACCGTGAGCTGTTGAGCCGAGAAAGATGAAGGAACTCGATTGGTGGGCTGCAAAAGGAACATGGTTAACAAAGGAGCGAAAGTGATTTTGGGAGAAGTGGAAATAATTGAAAGATGGAATGTTGTGGTAACCAAGTCGTCTGAGCAGACTTCCCGTCCGTATTGATCACCAACCCTGCAAAGCTGAGATGTCCCATCCAAACATTTCCCAACGCTTCACAGAATTCGCCTGAGACGTCCATGCTGAGAGTGAAACAGGGGTGAACACTCACCAAGCTTGCTTGGTTACCTACAGTCGAAATCATGTTTCCAACTGTCAAACCGAGTCCCGGCGTCGGCTTGTCCTTGTCCGTTGTAATGTTACCACCACTTGAAGCTTCGTCTTGAGAGGATCGAGAATTCATTTTCTGACGTTTCACTCTTTGATCTGTAGGTTAAGATCTGGAGAAAAGAGAACTAAGGGTCGGAATTTCCGTCAAGCGAGGTTGAGATTGGATTCAGATGCTTTCTTCGAGAGTGTCGACCAACGGGGGCTAAATGGTAGTAAGAATGAATGGTTGAATCAGAAAACCTATGAAGCCAAGGTCAGGTCAAACTTGGGTGGAAGAGAAAAATGTGGTTGGAGATGAAACGTCAATGTGACAGCGCAGGAAACCTTCCTTTTTCCATTCGACAAGGATTGACTAGCACGAACTCTATTGCGATCCCATCCATTCCACCATCACATCCGTAGATCTGGTTTCACTTTCTTTGGTTCTCACCACTTGTTGGGCGACGGGGTGGAGGAACTGAGTCGAGACTTTCAGCGAAGGTCCGCAGGCCCAGCGCGCCTGGTTTCTTGCTGTGGTTTTCATCCTATTTTCAGAGAAGTCCTTGACATCAAAGGTGTGGCTCCAATATTTTGATCACCTGTAGGTAAGAGGAGAGAGTTCAAAAGAAGAGCTGTTCTTTTGGGCCAGAAATTACACAGCTCGACGTGTTACTCCTCCGGCCTTCTCTTCTCGCCATCCTGGCTTATCTCTGTTACGAGGGACCGTTCAGACAGTATGCCGGAACGCCCGATCTTCAGACCGGTGAAAGTGGGCTGCCGACCAGTCTATGGGATTTGCACCTGGTCTTCACCGAACCCACCTCAACCTTCATCTGGCAGGCAGATAACAAACAGCCTCTCCCCAACGCTCCTCAACCTCGCAGGCATCTTTCCCGGACGGTAGCGCGGCATTTCAATCCAGGGGAACGCGCCGATCCCCAGAAATACACAATTTAGGTCGGTGGCAACAGAAACGATCTTCGTCGTATCGCGTAGCACACGTCTCCTCCTTATCTGACCCACATGTCCAAAGGCGATTTTAACGGTTGCAATCTAAGACGAAGAGCAGCCTTTATAAACTAGCTTCAAACACAAGGAGAAGCTCTTCTTTCTACACTCAAGTAACAACCACATAGGATCAACCAGCAAAGATGAAGCTGCCATTCCGTTACAATCACCCCATGACCCAGGTGGTCCTGGTCGGTATCGTCTGTTTCCTGACTGTGGGAATGTATGGTAAGTAGTAGCGTTTCTGGGACGTGAAAGCAATGAGGCCTGACTGCTCCTCTCTTTCAGGTGCTGTTGGATCTCTTGGAGCAGGTGGTACTACTTCTTTGGCTGTCTCTGATACCTCTAATGGTGTCCTCTACGGTTGCTTCGCCATCATGGGAGTAAGTCTATGAGACTACACTCCAGAATGCAGGCCGAACTTGAACTGACTCTGTTGTTTGGTAGATTTTCGCTGGTTCGGTAAACAACATTCTTGGTCCTCGTCTCACTCTATTTTTGGGATCTCTTGGTTACGCTCTCTGTCAGTAGTCCGATTGCGTCAGGGGCTGAAGTGGCCTTCGACCAGCGCCGACGCCTCAAATGTTTCTTCATTGACTGATCTTCTATTTTTACAAATTCAGACTTGGGTGCTCTTTGGTCCCACCAGGTCCAGGGTACAAATTGGTTCCTGATCTTTGCTGTGAGTACGGCCTCTTGTGCTAAGTTCCAACACTCGATAGATCTCGAACTTGAACTCACCCGGTGTTATGCGGTCATTAACTCTAGGGTGCCATCCTCGGTATCACCGCCGCCCTTCTCTGGTCTGCTCAGGGAGCTGTTATGAGTGAGTAAAGAGCGCGCTTTTTATAGTTTCAGTTTTGAGGCCAGACTCTATGGTCACACACGAAGTGCACCTCGACCCGCTCGTAGCGCAGTGCGGACAGGCTGGCTTCGAGATGAGGCTTTTCGAGTATGGAGATCGTCTTACTAACAGCACTTCAACACAGTGTCATACCCAATGGAGCAAAACAAAGGTCGATCGTTCTCTGTCTTCTGGATCATCTTCTCTCTCGGTGGCTTCATGGGAGGTCTTATCGCCATGGGCATTGAACTGCAGGCTGGAGCCCTATCAGCTGTAGCTACATCGACTTACGTGGTATTCATCATTCTAATTTTCGTTGGTTCAGCCTCCGCATTCACCATTCTCCCGCCAGCGCGTATCGTCAGGGAAGACGGGACTTTAGTCAAGCTTCAATCCTACGCCAATCCAAAGACCGAACTTATCAACATCTGGAAAGCTGCCAAGGATTGGAAAATGGTCTGCTTGATTCCAATGTTCTTTGGTTCCAACTACTTCTACTCCTACCAGGGTGCTGTTGCCTTGTGAGTTATAAAATATTGAGCTTCAACCTGGGGGGCAAAGTTCTGACTTGAAATCTGTCAATATTCTTTTCTCAGCAAACTTTTCGATGTTGAGACTCGTGCCATAAACGCTGTTACCGTTGCCGTTGCTCAGATCACGGGTGCTGCCATTATTGGCTCCATCTATGATTTCTTGCCATTCCCAAGAAGAATCAGAGCTTTCATTGGTCTCGGTCTTGTTGTAAGCTCTGTCTTTGCCTTCTTTATTTTGACACGGCCAACTGACAACTGTCTACCTCTCTTTCAGACCTTCTTGATCATCGTCGCTTGGGCTTGTGGTCTCGCCTACCAAACAACCTTCAACAGAGAAACTGATATTGTCTACATTAACTACAAGGATGCCGCCTACGCCAAGCCAGCTGCTATTCAGTTCTTCTT
The DNA here is from genome assembly GCA_014825775.1 of Krasilnikovozyma curviuscula. Taxonomy (NCBI): domain Eukaryota; kingdom Fungi; phylum Basidiomycota; class Tremellomycetes; order Cystofilobasidiales; family Mrakiaceae; genus Krasilnikovozyma; species Krasilnikovozyma curviuscula. Next base: position 124,214 of record MVAQ01000003.1, read on the forward strand.
CTATTTGGGAGACTCTATGTTCCAAGGTACCGCTTACTGGGTTATGGGTGCCTTGACCAACGATCCATTCATGCTGGCACGTTACTGTGGTTTCTACAAGGGTCTCCAGTCAGCTGGTGCTGCCGTCGCCTACGGTGTTGATGCCGTCTACACCCCCTATATGACTGAATTAATCTCCTCCTGGGTCCTCATCCTGAGTGAGTCACGCTCCCTATCTAATCTCAAGACATCATTTGCTTACTACATTTGTCTTTGCAGTCTCCCTCCCACTCTGTGCCTACGTGATGAACTCTATCGAAGATACTCTTGTCGACAAGGAGGAAGAAGTCTACGCTGAGGATGTCATCCAACAAGCTGATGGTACTCTCGTCGAACAAAAGGGTCCTGGTCATCACCATGCTCTCAAGGAGAGTGAGAAGGAGAAGGAGCTTGAAGCAACTTCTACCGCTGTTGAGGTCTGATTGACCTTCACGATAATCGACCAGACGAGACTAGCAAATGGTCGTTTGAGGGGTCGTTGGTAGTTTCAGTAATTTGGCATTCGGCAGTAAATTTGTATCACATTTAAAACGTATAGTTTTCGGATGGTAGTCTTCACGAAGGAAGCAAAGGCCACAAAAAGAATAAGGCCAAGGAACAACATCGCAAGGCGCTGGACATGGCTACACTTATTGTTGTAGAGAATAGCCCTGAGCAGTGATCAAGCAACTGGGGCTTTCAAATCAGTATATTAATTGCCCTTCGGGTTACAGGATTTGAAATGAACGAAGATCAAACGCAACGTCGCCGTTGTTTTCTTTCTGATCGACGCGTGTCATTGATCTATCCCTTCGATACAAATGAAGCTTACGTCTTAAGTGTAGAGCCATTGATGCAAACTCTGTACGATAAGGAATCGACGATGAGCAAGAAGACGTTTTGCGGGGTGCAAAGGAAGCCAAGTTATCTGGGGGCATATCTTCAGTCTCCGACGAGGTCCCTGCTCTACATGTAATCCGCTTCAGGGCGTCGAGGCGAAATTCCAGAGGAACCCGAACGAAGGGATTCTCATATTCTCATGCAATTCTGAGATTTGGGGTTGCCATGCTGCTTTTTGACAGGGGCCGCCCTGTCTTCGCTGGGCAACCAAAAAAGTGGGGTCGACTGGGAAAAGAGACCAAATCTCAGCAATCGCCCTCTAATCTTTCCGCCCTTCGACAATATAACTATAAAGGGTAGGCCAACATATTCCTCTTGAATCTTTTCCGTCTGCTTTTTGGAACCTTGCTCCAGCCACATCGACGACCGCGAGCACAGTATCTCGAATTTCTCTGAGTCCCAACTTCTAACTGCATCCTCAAGGCTCAGCTGGAATCTCTTAGTTCAGAGCATCATAATATCCTCTGTCTGCACTGAGGGATTAGTGTATATATACTAGCTCTCCTTCTGGTAAGCCATTTTGACGGTCAGTCACCCAGCCTAGTTGCCGTGTTGACTTTTCGCTCTCTTGTCCCCATTAATTATCTCCAAAGTCCTATAACTCATCAGTGCGAGCTGTTTGGATACTAGGAAACACAGTCACGGGAGTGGAAGCTACGTTGGAAAGTGTCGATGGCCATGTGAGTGGCTTGCTTCTCTGCATTTGTTCCGCGCTGTCTTTCGAGGGTGAAGGAACGGACGACCTGTCCCCACATCCCTAGTCATACTTGGTTAAAGTCTGATATGCACCAGACCAGAACAAGATTCTTTAGAGCTTTGCTTCTATGTCCTGTTTCTATTGCTGAGAGGAAGTCTGACACTTCCGCCGCTTTACTAGCTTTGCATCAGCCTAATCACACTGAACAATAGGTCCACTCTTGTCCTCCAGCACAACTTCTCGAAGCTCCCAAAATGTCGTCTTCGCCCAACCCTTCGACTTCAGCTGACCCAGCAGAGCTTCGTTCTCTAGCTGTCGCCAAACTCAAGAGAGCTGCCTCCTTACCTCGAATGAAGAATGGCCGTCGACGTGCTGCTGAGAGAGACGCAGGTATTGGGGCTGATTCTGAGGGAACAGAAGATAGCTCGTCCAATAGCAGAAGCCCAAGTCGAACTGAAGTTGACTTAACGCGGCCTGTGCCTTCTTCAGCCTCACCAACTATGGGTGCTGCGGAAGAAGAACCAGAGGTAGGGAAGCAGTTCAAGACCCCAGCTGAATTTGCAGCGTATCACCTAGCTCGGACAGAACCTTCCATATCAGCTCTACGAAGTTTAACACCATCACCAATCCCACCGTCGTCTTACAGCCACCTCCAAAGTTTCCCTCTACCATCGCTTCAAACGCTGCAAAAATCTCATCTTCAACGATCGAACTCAGCAGCCGCTAGAATGATGGCAATGTCAAAACTGACTGGTGAGCCAGCACCTCCAGCTTTAGCCGTCGACGACGATGTAGTGGAAGGGGTCAACTCGCCAACTTCGCCAAGCGAAATCCCACCGGTCGTTGTTGTAGCTGCATCTGGACCATCACGTCCCAGACTTGGAAGGGCTCATACTGTATCTGGGAGTGGTGGAGAAGAGAGACGAAGTGCTGTTGGTCGGAGGATGATGATGAGGCTTGGGAACCGGGTGGCCAGTCCGGCGGTGTCACCAACACCCCAATCGCTGCCTTCTTCAACACCCACTTCACCCGATGATCAACATCTTGGTGACATACCTTCATCCTTGACTGTTGCGGAAGATTCGGTTTATCCAGCTGATGACCAGCCTCACTCCAACAAAATAGAGGAAGTTCATCTACCACAGCAATTACCAAATTTCCTAGCAGCTGGTGTTGCCCATCCTTCGGTTACTCGCCTCTCATCTTCAACGATGCCATCCCAACCTCGCTCGTCGCTCACCTCTTCGATTAATTCAATTGCGGGGAGTCATAGTCATGTTAATGAACTCTGGCAACCTGGAGGACAACAACTTTCAGCATCTTATTCACCAGCAGTAACACCATCTGAAATCTCATCAACTGATTACCTGAATGATCACGAGGCAGATGGTGAACACACCGACTCATTTGAGTTTGCCGATCATTTGCAAAGAAGCAACTCACAACGAACTAATCAAGGTGCTGATGGTGCCTCAATAGCAGAAGAGAGGTCACCCATTCCTATACACACTACTCTCCCTACACCGCAGCACTCGAACAACCTCCATTCAGCATTTGAACCATTTGAATCTTCAACGTCGCTTACTTCTTCACAACAACAACCATCAACATCACAACATATCATCACACTGCCTCGTCCGTCTTACTCTTCGTCTACGGGGCAAGGCTACGATGATTCCGAATCCTCATCCCCGAGTGGCATCACCATTCTCCCACCTGAACCCGCTTTCATGGCCCAGAGATCTGCTAGTGGTAGTTCCTTCCCAGACAGTATCAAAGAAGGGCAAGGACCCTGGAGCTCAGCAAATATTCCTCAAAAGAGAATGGTCAGCGGTAGTCTGAGTCAGTCTTTTGATCAATATGAAGACAGAGATTTTCATCCAAACCTCTACGGGGCTGACGCTTCGAACGTAGTTGACCTTGGTGATGGTGAGTTAACAAATGACTCACAAGCCTGTGTAACTGAACATAAATTGATCTTATTGGTACTCCCTAGCCACCCCAACAGCTACTCAAGGAGAATTCCATCCCATTCGCGACAACAGCTTATCTGAATCTCGCTCTCTACCCTCGCATCGCACTGACGCGGCTTCATCGACGGCTGGTAGTATCTCGTATGTTTTTACCCCTCTCTAGCTGGTTCGAGGAAGTGGAACTTTTGGTACTGATCGTTGCTCTTGTCCAATTTTAAGACAATGGGAAGAGATTGAATCACCATCACACACTGAAGGTGAAACAAATGTGAACACATCCAATTCTCGAAAAGTCTCACCTAAGGCCTCAATGGGCGGAATATCGTCAAGGTCATCCTCTCAGAACCCACCTTCGTCGGTCGCCGAAAGCAGCTCGCCCCGTCATCATTCTCCTCTCCCACCAGCAAGTCCAATGGATACCAAATACCAAGACTCGAAGCTGGCACCATTCCCAGGAATAGTGCGGCTGGCAACAGAGAGATCAAGGTTGAGAGGACTGTCTGTCAGCTCAGTCAACACACCTGAAGAATCACCCAGTCGACGAACGTCAGAGCAGAATACGTCGGCATCTCCCTTCCAAAACGGTTCACCAAGTGTGACAGGTGAAGACCTCTCGACAACTCCTCAGCAGTCCTACTTCGACATCCCACCTCGCTCAGCATCTCCTTCGTCGCTCACACCTAGCAACTCCCGAGGGAAGTCTTGGTTTGCGAAGAAGTTCTCAGTCTCTGGTGGTCGACCATCTCTGGAAGATAGAGGGAAGAGACCTTCAATCTCGAATCTGATGGGTCTATCGAGGAAAGCAAGTTTTGCAGGAAGCTTCGGAGATTCTTCAGAGACAATGAGCAATTCGATGCTTGGAGACAGACTTTCACCTACAATTTCACATAGTCCACCAAGTCGCCGGCCTTCAATCCCCCAACTGTTCGAACAAAGAAATACTCCACCCAGTCCATCGCACAGCAACTTCTCGCGTGAAAACAGCCTCGGTCAGATAGACGAAGCTCCTCATTTTGCCGATCCATTCGCAGCTTCACCACCAGGTCACATGAAGAAGAGCAGTCTAGAACCAGTTCCATCTACTTCCCTTGTCCCACCATCTCGAAAGAGCCCACCAAGAGTTTCAATGGTCCTAGAAGCTGCAGAAGAACGACTACACCCTGCCGACAATAAGCTCAGGTCCTTGACAGCTCCAGAAGCAACAGACACTCGGTCTCTACTTGTGGCTGATTTGACTCACTCACCATCTCTTAGTGAACAAGGAGCGTTCCCTTCACCGGTATTAGGATCGCCCATCGCTCTCGAAGCTGGATCACCTGTCAGTGGACAGTCGGACGGATCGCCTTCGTCAGATGGTTACACACCTCAAACTCCAAGTCGTGAACAGCTGGATGAGCTGAATGTGAAGTCCACACCAGTTCCTCTTCCATGGCCCGCAAAGACCAAAGAAGTTCTTGGTCGACTCGATTCTATCTTGTCGCTTGGCGGTGGTGTCTCCCAGAGACCGTCTGCACTGGAGAACCCTCCGCGAAAGCTATTGTTGTACTCACCTATCCTTCAGGTTGTCAACAGCAGCGTAAGTTTCAGCGCTCTCTTTCACCTTCGTGTCGGATGTTAAATTCTTTCCTCATTCCGCAGACCGTCAAGGATAGATTCTTGTTCTTGTTTACAGATATTCTCGTCATAGCCAAACCCATCCTCAACGCAGACGAGTTCCCCAATATTGACAAGAAGTTTGTTGTCAAGAGTATCGTGGAACTCTCTGGCCTCAAGCTCAGTGGAACCCAGGATGATGATGCAGCATCAGAGAACCCGAAGCGCCAACATCCCTTCGTCACCAACTTCATCGATATGTTCGCTAGAGAACCTGAAGCTGCCATCGAGTATCTCACAGAGAGAAGTAGTCTTTCCAACGAAAGCATCGCCAGCTTGCTCTTCAAGACTTCAGAACTGGATCGAGGTCGGCTCGGTGAATTTTTATCTCATAAGTCCAACAAATCGTTCCTGCGAGGGTTCATCAACAGGTTCCCTTTCGGCAGTGTTCGTATCGATGAAGCTCTGAGGATGTTCTTGCTTTCTGTCAGACTTCCAACTGAAGCTAACGCTTCTGAGAGGCTACTTCAAGCTTTCGCCTACCAATGGCATGAGGCAAATCACAATGCGATATCTTTCGACCGAGATCTTTCGGCGAGATTGGTTCTTGCTATCATGCAGCTGAATGTGAGCTCTAATAGATGGTGTGGTGAGACAATGATCGGGTCCTCTGACTTAATCTCTTTGCTTATCCTCAGGACGCTATGAATCCCACCAGTAGTTTCGGAACGTTCGCCTTTGCCAATAAAGCCATCACCGTTGGTGATTTCATGGAAGCTTTCAGAGTACGAGACAGTCATCGCTTAGTCAACGCCGATCTTCTTGAAGCTGTCTACCTCTCCATCAGGAAGGAGAAACTCAACCAAGCTCTAGATAGTGCCGACGCCGAGCTGGAGCGAGATGTGTACATGAGCCCACCAAAGCTTCCTTCAAGACTTACTTATGGCGTTCCATCTCCAGAGATCACCATTTCTATATCTGAACCTGATCATCGTTTCAGTGTAAGACTTCATGGTGAAGGTCTTCAGTTTGATCCTCCGGTGTTGACATTTGCGAAAAGCTCGCATGCCACCTTCCGCATCACTGGTACGGGAACAAAACCTTCTCATAAATACGAACATGCTTCTGACCACCTTCATTCCTTGTTTGCAGGTGTCGCGCTCGGTCAGAAGACGGTGCTCTTCTCCAGAGCTGGTACCAACTCCGCACTCTACGCTGGCCTCCCATTCGCCAAGACGTTTTTCGTTGAACGAGCTTTCATGCGAAAGGGTCACACTTTCCAACTGTCATTTGTTAGAGAACCATCGCATACCAAACGAAAGTATCTCTTCTCCTTCGACGAAGCCGATACTCGGACCGAGTGGGTTCACCGACTCCAGCAACAAATCAATCACAGTGTTGCCGTTACTTCAATACCCATGATGTCTGGTCCCGTTGATCAGCAAGTTCGAAAGACAGCCGAGGCTGTCGCTCTTCAAGTGCTCCGAGATTCCTTGATCCCACAGGAAGAACCTCCCCCGTCGTTGAACACAAAGCGACCTAATACGAGCGGATCCATGGCAGGTTCCAACGTCAATCAATCGGTCTTTGGTACCGGGTCTTCATCAACACACCAGCGTTCTGCATCCGTTAGTCTCGTGTATGGCCGCACGGGAGGCCGAGCAGAGGGCAAGTTGGACCAAGAACACGAGTTGGAGAAGCGTAAAGCTTCGAAGACAATGCGACCTGGCACTGGCGGGAAGGCAGGTAGCCAAGGGCTGATCGATACTCTAAACGAAGAGAAGGCTGCTGCGACACCTTTCTTGGCTGCTCAGACCGGCAGGGAAATTTGTTTGATCTGTCAACAGAACAGGTACGTCTTTATCACTTTCCTTCTTTTCTCCTTCTTCTTTGACATTGGGCTTACCCCCGTCTTTGCTGTGTGTTCAGCCTCATCCCCATGGTACTCTCGTTTTTACAGGCCGGCCGTCCTCCTCCCGAAGGCATCAAAAAGGCGCAACACGCTAAAGTCGGCTTGGGTTTCTTCTAACTCAGCAACCTTCCTTTACGTTATTTTGTCCGCTTTTGAACACTTTCCATCGCTTCGTCCTTCTTTGTTTGAGATTTGTACGAACACTCTTCCACATCACTTTCTTCAAACATTCTCAGGCTATCCCTCATCTTCTCATGTTACGGACACGAATTACGGTCATACCCTATCTCTCTTCCCTATTGTTTTCCTTTTTGTCTATTTGAAAATAAAGGTATCTTCTTCAGGGCTAAATCACTGTGATATATTTCAATATTTTCATCGACATCTAGCTTCAAGTCATCATCCTACTTCGTCTTCTTGTCTTCTTCAGCGACATCTTCGTTGATAGAAGCTTTTGTGTGGAACTGAATCCTCACCTATACAGTTCATTATAGGAAATGAGAGCAGGTATCAGCAACTGAGAAAGGGGGAAGGTAGAGGACGGATTCAAAAAGAGCAGAAAAATGGCTCACATCTCTGACTCCCTGGTCCTCTAACACAGCCTTCTTAACCTCCCTCGCGAGCTTCACCACCTCCTCCGCGCCCATCGTTCCCTGAATCAACAAATCGAGATCAACCATTGCACCGCCGCCCATCTCCCTCCCGCGCACATTTATGACATCTTCCACGCCGGAAACGCTCAGAATGGACTTGCGCGCAGTGTTGAGGATTAGAGGAGAACATGTGCGGTCCAACAGAGCGGCAATAGAAGTTGTGAACATCGTTGACGACTAAGTTTGAGTTTGGGGCAACGCCAACACCAAGGGTCAGCAAGCAAGAAACTAAAGGAAGAAGGAAAGGGAGGGCGGAGACGGACCTGCCAAAGGAGAACGAAGGAGACGAAGAGACCGCCCAAGGGGTCGAGGATGGGCAGGCCGAAGGAGGAGCCTAGGATGGAGATTAGGGAGATGGAGGACGTATACGCGTCGGAGCGGTGGTGTAGAGCCTGAGGTTTGTTGCAAGCCAAAGGCGATTCGTCAATTCGTCAGGATTAGTAGATGGCTTTCTGACAGACAAATGAAAGAGAGTGAGATACGTACGTTTGCTCGGAGCACGTTACTGCCCTCATCTTCCGCAACCTTCTTTGTTCGTCTATACAACCATTCCTTGACGACGACACTGAGCAACGCGAACCATGCTGCGTTCGGATCCAGGGTACCTGCTTCACCAATTTCTCCACCGTGAGAGTGATCATGCCCGTGGTGCGAGTGGTCGTGTGCGAAAGGGAGGACGTGTGGTAGGTGTGGGAGGGAGTGAAGGAAAGATGGCGATGGGAGAGAAGTCAACAGCTATGAGGAAAAGATATCAGGACAAACACGAAATAGAAGGAAAGAAACATCGGAACGGAAAGTCGTCAGTGAGAGACACGACAGGCGATGTTGGAAACCTCCACAGAAAAAAAGGGCGTACGTGGTAAGAGTGGAGTCCGATTCCTACAGCAGCGCCAACGAGGATGACACCGATACCACCCATTCCGATGGTATCGAGTCTGCCCAGTCCGTAGGGCCATTTTGTCGTCGGCTTACGGCGCGAGAGGGTATATGTCGCGAGGACAATGAAGTCGCCCATGAGGTCGCTGAGAGAGTGGAGCGCTTCGGCTAGGAGGGTCGCTGAGTTCAGATGCCTGTAAAGAGAGAAACAGAAACAAAACAGGTGGTGAGTGCAAGGAAGGACAGGATTGCGAGGAAGGAAGAAGAGACTGACCAGCCGGCGGCACCTTTGATGCCAGTCAACGCGATGTTACCCATTATCCCTACTAGCACAACTCTAGATCCTGGAGAATCTGTAGGAGATGAGAAGAAATATGGTCAGGGCTTGAGCGGACCTATTTCGATTGGGGCTAACACGAGAAGGATAGAGTTCTCCTTTCGTATTCAAAGATCTCCTCCAGCCCCACCATCAACCCACAGATAAGATAGAGAGAACGCAAAAAGAGAAGAAAACTTACTGAAGCCGTCTTTGACTATATCAGGACTCAACTCGGCGTGCGAGTGGTCATGCGCATGCGAATGGAATGGGTTCAGCGAATCTAAGAAGGAATGGTGATGGCCACCTTCTTCTTTTTCGGACTCATGAGCATGATTGCTATGGCCGTCATGATGGTGGTGTTGGTGGGCATCTTCTGTTTTCTTGGATGAAGGGTTGGGGGTCGAGGAGGACATGGTTCTGCTTCTACTGCTTCTGCTACTTGGGGTGGTGCTGGCAAAGGTCCGATAGACTCTGGTCTGATTGAATGCTGGTGTTGTCGTAAGACGTGTTAAGATGTGGGTATTGGTATTTCTATTTACTCTGCTGTGGCCGTGATGGTTTGGAGGTGAAGCACAACTAGAATAAGCACTGCGAAGGTTTCTTAATGCCGCGTTTGCGTGACTGGTTGGACCACACAACGACGAGAAGTGGAGCAGCTTCTTTTTCTGGCAGAGAAGAGGTTGGTTGGAATTGGGTTTGAGATGGCGGTTGAGAGTGCAGTGAGCAGTCCGAAGAAGCATTCGGACTTGAAACTCTCGATAGAGTTGGACAGACGCAAATGGCAGCTGGCTGCACACTACCCACGAAGCAAGGCGCGCCACCTCGACGCTGTCCCACCTCACAGAGAGAGAAAGAGACGGGAAGCAGGATGAGAAAGATAGAGAAATGGTCAGAGAGATAGTACTACTGCAATTGAGAGGGAAGATTTAGGCAGGAGATACCTGGATATGCTCGCGAGGTGAGACTGCCTAGGCTGCTACTTACGATGACAATGGTTTCGCTCATGACATTCTGTTCGATCTTAAATGGATAAGTCTTCGTATCTGGTTCTATCTCACTGCGATGGCATCGAAAGGGACAGGAATCCATGTTCGCTCTGATTTGATGCCGCTGTTTTCATCACCCTTTGGCAGTTTTCATCAGTAGGGCCAGTCTCTTGCACAGGGAAACTGTTTTGGATTCTTGCTTGGAGAGAGCATTGCCATCTATTCTTATCTCTCTTTTTCGAACCTGACATCGACTGACATCCTCTGTTGCACTTCAACTCGATTTCCTTATGCCAGTGTTCCAAACGACAGTAAATGTCTACAGGGGAAGAGACTTGCTTTTTTATTACGCCGCTGGTCGGTAGTCTCCTTTCCACCATGGAGGGGGACCGGGCTGCAGCTGTACCCGCTTCTGAGTTCATCTTCTCATCCGGACCCAGTCTTTCTGGCGATCCTCGTTTTCAAGATTATTTTTAGGGAAGACACTGGTTTTGCGAACTCAAATTACTGCGGATGATCTACATATCAAAAACATGTTGAGTTGCTGCCCTTGAGCCAGTCCAGTTACGTTACCCACCCGAGATCGGCATAAGTGAGGGCGCACCGCTTTCCAAACAGATAAAACATTTTGCAAAATTCCAATCTCTTGTAGTATCTATCTCTAAAGCTATGTCAATCATCAGCGAGAAGTGCTCCGTCTCAGTGTCGTATAACAAGTTTAGCCCACAGATCAAATGGGTGTACAACTTCACGTCACTCGCGAATCCAGAGTAAGGTTCACCACCTGTGCCCAATTACTCTTCGTTGCGATCACTCAGCCTTGCGTTTTCTTTTCAACAGAGATGACTACTCGTTCACCACTCCATCTGGAGTCAGGTTCTATCTCAACATCTGTCAGCCCATCGTCAGCGACCTTAAACGCCTCGTTGCTGATCAAGATGGCGATAAGATAGGTGGGCTAGTCAGGATGACGGACGGAGAGTACAAATCGTTGGGGTGCGCCGTTAGACAATAACCAAGTCCTCACGTACTACGAGTTTACTGAGTCCACCGTCGTTCGCTTTTTGTCACAACATATACAGCGTTTCCTCCTCAAATATTACCTTCACACCTTCGCCAGCCAAACCAGCTACCGCTGCTGTGCTTGCCTTCAATGACGGATCTTCCTGTGGGGCCAACAACCAGTCTCAAATCTCGACATCTGTAGTCTTCCGCTGTAGACTTGGGTACCATCCTGGGAGAGCGGCCCTCAGCTGGTGTCGTATCTACCACAGGGGAATATAGACGACGCATGTGCTTACTTCTTCGGTGTGTTCTTTTTCCGCCCTTGCTTCGATGCAGATTGCGTCCCAGTTTCTGATTCGCTTTGTCTCGATGGTTGCAGAATGGGAGACACCTCTCGCCTGTGGCAGGCAGTTCTCTGGCTCGAGACCGATTTACAGCTCACCCTCACCTACTTATAGACATAGATTGAACGGTGGTGCAATCGCTGGAATTGTCGTCGGTTCTGTGTAAAAACATCCCTAAGCTGCACGGTTGACGTTTCGCGATGCAGAGACACACTGACCTTTGCGTGGTTTCAAATCAGCGTCAGTGCTCTCATCCTCGGTTGTGGTCTGTTCTTTCTCATTCGAGTCCTCAGGAAGCGCTATAGGGAAAAAAAAGGAGGATATATCTCTTTCGGCAGCGCGGAAGACTTCGCTGGCTTGGTCGGGCCCTCGGAGGAAGAGGGAGGAAGCTAAGTAAATGACGAAGAGTGAGTATCTTGATAGAGGGGAAGGATTGTTCGACTCCGACACTGGAGATCTGATCAAGACCAAGTGAGATGGATATCGCATCAGACTACGCAGCTTGGAGAGTCAGATCCACAGTTTCTTCCTTTTTTATTTCTAAATAAATCCATACATATTCTGTTTTTCTCCTTCAGCTGTCTCCCAAACTTTCTGAGAATGTTCTTGCGCTCGCGGCCAGGGTCCCGAGCAAATTCAGTCTTTAACAAATATTACTAGCGTACCCGTTGCGATTACTATTCAGAAGTTTGGCTTAGAAGTGCAAAATTGACAATCGACTATTCAAGCACCAATCTTGTCTTCGACGTGAGAGATGTCCATCTTGTCATCCTTCTCAGACTCGAGGTATGGAATAGCCGCAGATGGAGAAGTCGAATATTGGGCCGAGAGGAGCTGCGTGATGTCGTACTTGCCGAACTCTCTGGTTGGGATCTTGGCTTCGAACCTGTGTTTCGTAGGAAGAAATCAAGCGCGTGAGTAACTAAACTCGCCCGCGAAGACCGTTACTTACATTAAGTCGAGTTCTTCCAAAGAGCGTCCTTTGAGCTCTGGAACCCAGAAGTATACCCATACACCTGAAATGAAGGAGAAACACATCCAGATATAGCCAATTTTTCCTGAAAGAAGCGTGAAATGTAGCGCACGCACAAAAGAAAAACACGTCAGGAACGCTCAAACGACGGCAACTCGTGTTACACTCACCTCCCAGGTTGCCATACTGAGCATTTTGGATGTACGGGGTAATCAAGCCAACTATGAGCCCCACACTGATCCGATCGAGGAAGAACGAGAACCAAATTCGATAAGTTCATGATAGCGCTTGTATAAGCCTCTCACACTAGTCCTGGAAGACCAGGCTAGATTATAGATGAAAGATAGACTTACACAAATCCACTCCATGCAGCGAGAGCTAACGTTTTCTCTCTCAGTGGGTTGGAAGAAACTTCACCTGATTGCAAGAAGAGTAGACAACCGGAGGTCAGCGGTGTCTCGCCACAAAGGAGGTAGCTTCCCAGAGAAGTACGAACTGGAGATTGTCCAAGGCATAGGAGCTGTAAAATCAGAGAGGTAGGAGGAAATGATCCGGGCGTTTGTTCAGTCATCAGACTGTGAAAAGACCGTGCTGCGCCATTTCTAGAAGGAGGACTTACACCAAGAAACACAGAAAATGACAACCCAGATGAAGATGGCAGCAATCATAAGGTTTGCAAGGGCTCCTTTAGGGCTTGGCTAAAGGTAGAATAAGTGGTCAGTTCATTGGAAAGTTTCCAAACAAGACGCGACTTACTTGAGCAGTGGTAACAGCGCCAACGGTAGCCATGCAAATCGTCATAACAGTCGACCCAGTAAGAAGAAGTACACGTCGACCGAATTTATCAGCTGGAGGGTTAGACAAAAAAAAAAAACACAAAAAGAGGGGGAAGAAGATATCAGCGAGAGTCGTGTGAGCGCATTGCTTTGAGACCGGTATCTTCCTGTCCAAATCTCTATTTCCTGCAGCTCTAAAGTTCCCATTCACTGGCAGTATGTCCTGAGCCACTTGTAGGCAATGTATGAATGACTTACGCAGGTAAAGACCAGCCAAGGAAGAGAAGAACTGAAACGGGTAAACAGAAGGATTCAGACGCCGGGAACGGTTACTGAGGGCTGTATAACATAACCTACCAGAACGGCATATAGGATCACTAAGATCTGGTAAACGTTGGATATTCCGATCTGGATGAAGAGTAGTACCAAATAGTTCGACAGGAAAGAGATTCCTTGAGCTTGTTGCAGCCTGAGAGCGGAGGTTAATGACGCAAAGGAGACAAAGCGAGTCATCAAATTTTAAGAAATAAATAAAGCGGAAAAGAGTGAGAAAGCTCCGTGGTCAGTTCAGAGGCTGGATGAAGAGATATGATGTGCGACTGACGACTGGAGACCGATAGCAATCAGCGTTCTTCTTCTGTTGGCTCCTTTGAACAGCTCAAACCACGAGACTCCAGCATGGAGACGTCTCTGTCTCTCGAAATCATCCCTGATCTCTTCGATCTCTAGCGCAACCGAGGCATCATCTCCGTTCCTTAATGACCTCATAGCTCGAGTTGCTTCCTCCAGCTTTCCTTGAGAGACCAGCCATCTTGGAGATTCGGGAATAAAAGCGATTCCGGCAAGAATCAAGACAGGTGCGAGGCCCTGAAGCAAAACTGGTGTCAAGTAGTTCCACTTATCCATTCTGAAAATGACGAAGTACACCGCGACACCTCCCACAACATATCCCAAGTTTCTGTTTTTGAGGAGGGATCAGAAGAGCTGAATAATTTGAAAAAAAAAAAGTTGAGGAGAAGCCCAGGTGACTTACTGGATGATCGAATAAAAACTGAGCATTGCACCTCTACCTGATGCTGGCGAAACCTCAGAGAGATATGAGCCAACAACGGAAGCGGCGATACCAGCTGAGATGCTGAGGACGATCTTTCCTCCGACGAGCTGCCAATAGCTCTTGTTGATAGCGCAGGTAGCTTGGATAATCATGCCGATGAGACCTGGCACAACACGGTGAGGAATAGTCAGCTTATAGTTCTCGAAGTCCGTACATCTAATACCTACCAACGATGGACAGAACAACAAAGCATACTTTTCTTCCGTATTTGTCGTTAATGAACGGCGCAATCATACAACCTGTAGGGGGGAAGTGAACAGTTAGCTTGGCGGTTCGCATAGCACTTCGGACCCGGGACAGAGAGACGACTCACCAATGATGATTCCCAGCGTTCCCATGGTTGTACCAATCGACTGCTCATTGGTAGTGAGTGATTTAGCTCCTGCTTCACCAGAGCCAAATTCTTCGTTGAAATATCTGCGGCAGCAATCGGTCGGCGTTGAGACTTAGGTGTCATTTTCTGGTGGTGGCTTGAAGCTGCCAGCTACCAAAGTGATAGAACTCACGTTGCACCCAAGATCAGACCCCACCATGCGGTATCGAGGGCGAAGCAGACTGCTCCAAGGGACCTGTGGGCAGGAAGGGGGAGAGTCACGGAAAGTCGACAGTGGAGCACAGTGTATTTGGGACTTACGAAAAGAGACAGCAGAATACAACTCGGGCATTCAAGTCTCGAAAGATATTGTTTGATTTTTTCATGATGAGATAGCTTGAAGCTCAAATGGAGGACTTGGAGAAGAAGGGGAACTTGAGAAGGATGTTGTTTGCGGGGAAGCTGAGTAGAAGCGATCCCCTCCTTTATTTCTATTGTAAATTCACAAACAGGCGATTTACTGGGGATATTGGAGCCCCTCGGTGGATTTGGGAGACCGCTGCAAGATTTGTGGGAACCCCTTGGAGAGGTTTGTTTTCAGGAGCGTGAGCAAAGAGAGCTCTCAATTCTTCCGACGGGTCGTCCCATAGACCCTAAAGGAGACAGGAACAAACTGTTTGAAGATTGAGAAAGCGCCTCTTGGCCTTTTAGGGGAAGGTCTAGACGTTTTGGTTCCACTCTTCATCTTATCACGGTCACGGGACGCAGCAGTGGGCCGCCTTGGCTTTGCTCACCGGAGAAAAAGGTGCTGTTTTCAGAGTAACTCACCGACATGGTGTGAGTCTCAACTGTTCAGAAAATCAAGTTCTTAAAGCAACGGTAGGATGTTGTTCTGATATTTCTGATATTTGCCGAAAAGTAGCGCGAACAGGAAACATTCATACATCCAACGCCAAGGCAGTAGCGACGTGATTCATCTACAGATTTACAAGTATCGACGTGAAGAGATGAGGTGTGTTTATGTAGATAGTTTAACAAAGATCGGCAGAAAAACAAAAATATTGACGGGTCGGCCAGCATCCGTATCTCGAAAGGAAGCGGGACCCAGTCCATACCTTCTTGTTGTGACTTTTTCGCCGATATCACCTTCTCTTGTTCTTCGCGCTTCTGTTCTTGGTAGCAACTTTTCCAGCAGAAGCCCTTTTCTTCATTTCGTGAACTACACTGAGTAGGATATTGAGAACGTAGAGCTCCTTTGAGATGGAGGCGACGATGGTTTGGATGAATTAAAACTCTGTTTGAGGAAGCAGACATGCCAGAGCGTTGACAGGCAGGGGCCCCAGGTTAGATAAACCTTCATCATTGTTTAATGGTTTTAGCCTAGTGCTCAAATTCTTGCTCAAGAATCTCAAATTGAAGAACCCAGACTTGAATATTTCACAGCCATGCACCTTGCGTTACCCACTGACACACATACAGATTAACAGAGAAATAGATACTCCAACATCACCAGATGAGTTTATAGGATGATCAAGCACCAATTTTGTCTTCGAGGTGAGCAACCTCCGATTTATCTTCCTTGTCGATGCTGTATGCAACGGCTCCAGTTGCAGAATTGGATCCATGGGCGGGCAAGAGCTGGGTGATATCATACGTGCCAAACTGAAGAGTTGGGACTCTCGCTTCAAACCTACAGTGTAGAGAGAGAAATAATAATACCGTGAGTGAGCAGGCAGCAACAAGCGCGAGAGCCACAGGTACAACGCGACATACATCAAATCAAGTTCTTCCAAGGAGCGGCCCTTGAGCTCTGGAACCCAGAAGTACACCCAAATTCCGGAGACGAAGGAGAAACTCATCCAAATGTAGCCAATTTTGCCTATAGCGCCGATAGACACGGAATGGACGCGTCAAAAAGGCAACGGATGAACGAATCAACCTCAGAAGGCTTACCTCCGAGATTTCCATAGCCGGTATCCTGAAAGAGAATTGAAGAATCATCATCAGTATCCGGAAGAATGTCGACATTGGTTAGGCACACGAAGAAAATCATGCTGTGACATAGAAGGAAACCACCGGTGTTCGAATCGGTAGCGATAGAAGAAATCCTCACCTGAATATATGGGGTAACAATTCCTACAATGAGTCCGACACTAGGTGGAAGTGAAAGGAAGGCGAAAGGAAGTGAGCTCCGGGGATCAAAGTCTGGTCGAAATTCGGTAGGAATTTGAAAGAGGCGCGAGCACACAAAGCCATGCGCTATCGCGCCATTCTTATCGTCACCGACGATAATCAACTATGTACTCACACGAAGCCACTCCATGCACCTAGAGCTAAGGTCTTTTCACGCAGTGGGTTGGAGGAAACTTCGAGCGAGTGCAGCAAGAGAGATGTAGTTTCGGTCAGCTGTCAATTACTCATTGAAACTTAGTCCTTTACCGAGCTCACCTTCTGAAGACACAGTCCATGGCATTGGACCTATGTTAATACACCAGAAATGAGGTAGAAGATAGTCACGTTGTGTCAGTGACAGTCGCTCTGAAGTTACAGCGTGCCAAACACGAAGGTGCGGAGACAGCACTTACTCCAGGAGACACAGAACATCAAGACCCAGATGAAGATGGCGGCAATCATGAGATTTGCAAGAGCTCCTTTAGGGCTTGGCTAAGGACAGAATAAGCGGTCAATCAGCTGAAAAGTGTCTAAACAAGACGCAACTTACTTGAGCAGTTGTAACACCGCCAACAGTCGCCATGCAGATGGTCATGACAATAGAGCCAGTGAGGAGAAGTGTGCGACGGCCAACTTTGTCCGCTGTTTTGTGTTGACAACAGCAAAAAGGCGTTCAGCAAGGTTAAGTACTTATAGTAAGAAAAAGCTGTAGCAGTAGAAAACTCACGTAAGTAAACGCCGGTGATTGAGGCAACGAACTAAGTTTAGAGGGGAACTGCACGTTAGCAAGTGCAGAGCGGCCTGAGCAATCACCATTAGAGAAATAGATACTCACCATGACCACGTAGAGGATGATAAGGATCAAATATGTGTTGGATATTCCGATCTGGATAAAGAGTAGCACCAAATAATTCGACAGGAAACTGACACCTTGGGCTTGCTGGAGCCTGAGGCGGTTGATAAGATAGAGGATGCAAAGGAAGAAATAGAGGTCGTCACCAAGTTTAAGAAGATTGGTGCACGCGTGCGAAACAGCAAGAGATCCATGTTCAGTGCAGGGCTGAATCAAGAAAAATGAAGTGCGACTTACGATTGGAGACCGATAGCGATCAAAGTTCTTCGCAGATTAGCCCCTCTGAAAAGCTCGACCCAAGCGACGCCATCATGAAGTTGTTTTTGTTTTTCGAAATCCTCTCTGATTTCTTCAATTTCGAGAGCAACAGCCGCATCGTCGCCCCTCCTAAGGGATCGCATCGCTTTAGTTGCTTGTTCAATACGGCCTTGAGAGACGAGCCACCGCGGAGATTCTGGGATGAAAGCAATGCCAGCAAGCATTAAGACTGGTGCAAGCCCTTGAAGCATGACAGGAGTGAGATAATTCCATTTATCTTGCCTATAAATGACAAAGTATACAGAGATTCCTGTGATAAACAGGCTTTTAGTAAAAGGCGCTGGACATGGTGATTACTTTGCTTGTACCTACCTCCAATGACGTAACCAAAGTTTCTAATGTGACAAAAATCGGTGGGAGAAGGTGTCAGATGTGAAGCTTGATGTAAGTGGGGAAATTCAGAAACAACTTACTGGATAATGGAGTAGAAACTCAACATGGCACCTCTACCTGAGGCGGGAGCAACTTCGGAGAGATAGGAACCAACGACTGAAGCGGCAATACCGGCAGAAATACTGAGGACGATCTTTCCTCCGACGAGTTGCCAGAAGTGCTTCGAAATGGAGGAAGTAGCTTGAATGATCATACCGATGAGACCAATGATCGCCAGGACCACGAAGCAAAATTTTCTTCCATACTTGTCATTGATGAAAGGTGCAACCATACAACCTAGAAGGTGAGCGGTTAGCGGCTTTGTTCAAATAGGATGCAATATGCTCAAATGGCGTCGGATTAAGAAGGAACTTGACGACTCACCGATGATGATTCCCAACGTTCCCAAGGTTGTACCAGTAGATTGTTCACTGGTAGTGAGCTCTCTGGAGCCTACAGCTCCTTCACCAAATTCTTCATTGAAAAACCTAGAAGCGACGATGTCCCGCTATCAATGATGACCTGCGCGCGCAGCAACACAAAATGATGAGAAGACTCACGTTGAACCAAGAAGGAGACCCCACCAAGAAGTATCAAGAGCAAAGCATACTGCTCCTAGAGACCTGTAAGTAGAGCGCAACAAGAAGAGTCAGTGCCGGTGCTACAAATCAGACAGAAGTAGGACCGGTGCAACTTACGAGAAGAGACAACAGAGAACAAGTCGAGGTGTCAAGTCTCTGAAGATTTCGCTTGACTTTCCCATAACTGATACTGATTGGGGCTCAAAGAAAAAGCTGGAGTGTTGTGTGGGACCAGGTGCGGGAGGATGAGGTTTGTGGGGAACTTGGCAGGAACGACCTCATTATCTATATTTCAAAGCAAATCTTCTGGCAGGGGATTTACTGAGGAACGCTGGAGCCCCTCGGTGGTTTGCTACGGAGTCTGCAAAGCTCGTGGTGCACCTCGGTGCCCCTTGGAGGTTTGTTTGTTTACCTGGGGAGCCAGACATCGGTCACAGACTACTAAAAAAGGTTGATTCACACATCAGATACCCTCAGTATAACTGCGCAGTGTCTATTAAAAGGACTAACGGAAACCAACTTCCAGCCAATTCTATCCGAGCCGTTCAAAAAAAAAACCCCGTCTGTTGAAAACCACCGAGGGGCACGTGCAGCGACTATCGGGTGGCCTACATCGACGTTCAATTCTAAGTTTGCTGCTCAGATGAGTTTGTTCTACACTTAAATAATTGTGATATACACCGACATAACAAGAACTCAATGCATAGAACTACCCTTAGACGTACCAGCCAGGACGTACAGACTACATCTCTACGTATTCAAAGTTTCCCACCAAAGCGATGAGACTGGGAAGTCTGCCAGGGGTAGGTGAAAGCACCGTGAACTTTTTTCGGACGGTATCGATAGAAGTGCTAGATCAAAAAAAGAAAACAACCGGTCGGTCAATGATCCACGTCTTCTGGAATCGCTGTGTTTTCCAATGGGGAACTCACATCACAACAAAACCGCATATTTCCCTAGTAGAGACCTTTTCGCCGACTTCCTTCTCATCTACCGTCTCTCCTACCGTCGTCGTCGGTTCAGTCACCTTCTTGGTTGAACTGTCCTCGTCGGCACTTGCCTTCTTGGGGACACGCACGAGAGCCAGTAAAACGTTGAGGAGTCTTGATTCTTGTACTGGACCAGAAGGATCGACGTGTATGAGTTGCGTTTCAGAGAGCACCCGTGCTGCACCGATCGGAAGAGCTGAGGAAGGAGCCATCGATTCTGTTCCAAACACCTGTCAGCGCCTATCAAAATCAGCTTGACTCGGCGTTCACTCACCTTCACCCACTCGATAAATCTTCAATGTGTCAAAACTCAACACGCTTGAGTGAGGACTCAGTGCGAACGGCGTCATGGCGGTTTGTCCATCGAGTGACTTCAACCACGGTGGGGATGCTGGGTCGCCGTAAAAGTATGATCGGATCTGAAGAGCTTGCGCCCTGGAGCGATAAGCGGCATCGAGCTCGACAATCTGGAACGAGCAACAAGGTACATAAGAATGTTATTTGTACTGAATGATGACCACAAGCGTAAGGGGGGACTTACCCCTCCTGACTTCGGTAGCTTCACCACTTTAACTTTACTGTCAGGTCCTCCGAACATTCTCTGCATCTCTACATTTAGCTTTTCATGACCCAAGATGAGGAGAACGTTGACTGCGAGTGTTGACCGTAATTGCAGTACAGTGAAGAGGATCATGCACAAGGTGAGACAGGGGAGATAGACGAGTGAGCTAAAGGATCAAGCAAGGGAGATAATAAAGCTGGCTGACTTTTGAAAGTGTCAATTATTTTTTTGACGTAAGAGTACTTTGCCCTTTTATCTTCCGACGATGAACCGAGAGTTGGATTTGTCAAAGCTCCAGGGGTATCGATCAACAATCCAGCAGCACTCGCTACAATACATCACAAACAAGAAAACGAGATCAGAACCCATCGAGTGACAATTGAAAATAGGAAACCGATCAAGGCATAATTACTCACCTTTCAAATCCCACTTCCTCCTCTGTTCCCACACTTCGCCGATCTCGTCTATCAGCGAATCCCAGAGTTTTCCTTTCCCTGGTTTCCCAACATTTGAGTCTCCGAACCACCATTCCACTGGTACTAGCGCTGAGTTTAAGGATGGTGTTGGGCCAACTGGAGCTGGTGAACCAAAGGTGTGCGCTGGTGAGGTTGTGGTGGTGGGATGCGGATGAGGTGTAAGTGTTAGCGCGCCTGGTGGTGAGTGAAGACCCTAAGTGAGTTTGAAACAAGTCAGAGAAGAGAGCGAAAAGTAAAACAGGTTGTTTGGTAGGAGACGAAGTGGAGCGGTTGTCTATCTTGCGAGTGGAAAGGGAACATTGGGATGCTCGACCATTGGCACAATGTAACTGTAGGTGACATAATAAGGGAAATTAAGAACGAATCGGGAAAGACATACTTCAGATGGGTCAAGGTTCAATACCACAGGTCTCCAACTCATGGCGCTCGTTCTCGCACACCAATTGGTAAGAGTCTTGATGGCGGTTGTTTTCCCAGAGCCTTCTGGTCCAAGAATCATTACTCTTGGCGAATCGTCTTCTGGAGCAGCCCAAGCGAATGGAGCGTCTGTGTCGGATGCCGATAGTTTCTGTCGTTTATTTGAGGAAGACGAGGCATTCGACGCAGGCTGAGTGAGAGACCAGCGATAAGAACGGATTCGCATTGCCTCCAATGCTAAATGGAGATTGGAAAGCTGATGGACATTCGTTTCTTCAGATGCGTATTCAGACTGAGGGTTGCCTGCAATGTAAAGGGGAGAAAAACAAAAGGTAAGCGTTGATGTATAAGAGCAAGTATGAAAATTTGGACTCATCTCTAGTTGACACCCATCCCAAGTAAACAAAGCAGCTTTGCATTCGGATACGAAGTGATACCATCTATTAGGGGCCATTTCAGAACCGAAGATTTCAGCATTTCCGCTGACGAGCTGTAAAAATGGTCGACAAAGTGAATTAGCAAGTCTAGTGAAGAAACCAAAATAGAAAAGAATAGGAGTCTGCTGCAACACTCACTCTGATAGCTATGGCTTCGCCTTGGTCCAGCTCGAACCTGTATTCTTCTTGGGCTTCCAGAGACCATGGTCGCGGTGATTCTGCCATCCGTGCTCAACGTATGCTCTGTATCTCCAATGTCCCACCGCAGAAGCCAAAGAATTATACTGTGATAGAGCACTTAGACCCCTTGATCAAAAGTAGTTGGATTGAGGGAAATGTTGTCTGAAACTGCTGACGCTGCTGCTCCGTAACTGCCAACTCCATTTTACGTCTGATTTATCAAGATTTTCCAGAACACGGCGAAGATATACCTTGAAGACTGAATCCCAGAGTGCCTCCTGTGCTTGTCAAGGTGAGCTTATTTATCTGCCTATTTTCTGCAGGCATTGGTCTGCAGAAGTAGCGACTGCTTGATCTTCCCCCTATGCCTCTGCCTTCAGAGTGTATGCAGCTTCTGTTGCTGCTACCAGCTCGTGTACAGGTCACTGACACTTAGTTTTGAAGTCTTTGAGCTGCTGCTCTTCCATCTGGCTTAATCTCGCACAGGCACCATTTATTCCCGTCGAATTTGGCGAGTTCGAAGACCTGCCTTGCCTTCTCTGAATCCTCCAAAGGCTCTCAGCTCTTAGAAGTGTGTCATCATGGATGACTCTGACTTGCAAGAGGTGAAGATAACCCCTAAAGTGTCAGAAACCTCGCAGTTCAACTCTACGGCGTCATCACTTGTGTCAACTCCAGCCTCGTCTTCTACAACCTTCAGCAACAAGACAGCCAGCGATAGCACCGATAACGCTGGAGGGACAAAGGGATCCGCATCATCATCTTCACTGGCTAGAAACAAGTCTCCCCCTCCTGCATTAGTCAGTCCGAAGGAGAGTTACAACGTCGATCCAACCAACATCAAGAGCCCAGACTTTGGCAGCTTTGATTCGGATGGGCTGATACTGGCTGGTCAGTTAACATATGTCCCCTCTTCTCGTGTCATTTTCTAAAACCGTTACGTGTCTCAGTGCTTGTGGTGAACTTCGATCATTTGGTGAGTGCTCATGCAGACCACTTCGTGTTTGTAGGTCAGAAATGTTGAAATCGCACTGCTCCTGTCTTAATAGCAAGGTCCTGTGATAGAATTTTCTTATCCAGAGAACATTCTCTCTTCTCCGAACTTGGACCCAGAAATCGTTCGTCTGCTGCCATTCTTAGCGCTCCCCGATGGCGCTCATCTGGTAAGCTTGTACCGTACGGGTACCTGTGTTGAGTGATGAAACTTACTGCGTGGAATATTGTAGAGTGACGAAGATTACTCATACTTCCACTTGGTCTCTAAGCTGGAAGAAGGAAAGGAAGCGCTGAGGGAGGAGGATGAGCCTTTCCCGATAAACAAGACTGTCTTTGGTATATCGTCAGTAGAATCTTTCCCTTAACTCTAAGCTGCTTCTTATCAGCTGACTTATTTCATACTTTCTAGCTGTAATCGACAGCTCGCTGCGTCGGAGCTCTTAAATCGTGGCGCTGACATCACTCGGTCAACGGTGCAAAAGGCTGTGATCGTTCTAGCGAGACAACCCGTGTTTGTAAGTTTCTAATTTGAATTAAAGAGATGTCATTGTTTCTCTGAACTGACCTCCGTTCGTTGCTAATTAAGGGTCCGATACGTGATAAACTCGGAGTGATAACGAGAGCTTTCTTCCATCAAAGAGATTTTGAGTCTAAAGAAATTCTTGTCGAGTTTTACAACTCATTGCAAATCGCTTTGAAGGGTCAAAAAGTCTCGGAGCAGGTCAGTTCCTTAAGCTCCTGTCGTCTATATGTGAGACGGCACTGACTTCCAACATCGACCTTCACCGTCCTTTCAAACAAGACAATGCACATGGGAACGTCATTGAGAGAGCTGGTCCACAAGTTCAGGCACAAGACGTTGATGCTGCTGAAGCTGCTGCTACTGCAGAAGCGGGTTAGTGTGCCGTTCTCTCACAGCCCGAAAAGCTCTTAACTGTACTAAGTTCTGTTTTAAATCCATCAGATCATGTTCTTTGGCTATCCCGTTGAACGTCTATGTACATACCAGTACTCACTGATCTCGCTGATACCTGGTCAGTAGCATCATCTGGAGACCTGCGCCGTTCATATCAAACTAATGTTCGAGTTTCGTTACCATAGGCTTACTCATGAACCTATCTGACTGCGGAGCGTCTTCTCTAGATACTGCTGCTCGGGCATTGCAAACTCCTACTTCACTCAAAACTTCTGACCGCTCCAGTTTACTCGTGAGCAACTTCAACTTTTGCCCGCGTTATCTTGCACTGAGACAACGACTTTTTCAGGCTTACATGGGTCTCCCAATCCATATCTTTGGGAAAGACTCTTTTTTCCAACCTTACCTTCCTCTTCAAAACATCGATACTCTGAAACAAGGTAGTTGGTTAGTCGGAACCACCAATTCGATCATCATCCAACAACGAGACCCTCTTTATGATTGTCTAGTTCACGTGAGTTTTACGCCGAGACTACCTCTAACTTCTTTTTCTGATGGGGATTTTTATTTTTCAAGATCGAACAAACAACATTCACCTTCAACGATCCGAAACTGGAACGACTCGTTGCGTTAACACCAGCAGACAGGAAATGGATGGACGATATTGTCCACACGGTGGAGTCAACGTGGGTCAGCGATGACCCCACCAGGCCACAAGGAATGAGCTTCAATGGATCGGATGATTTCTTGAGAGCGAAATTCGAGGAGTATTTGTGCAGTGTCCTTTGTGAGCCGTTCTGTAACTTTTTTCTTTATTGTCGATCCTGACCTAACTCTTACTTCTGAAAACGTAGCTTCTATGAAGTTGACTGACTACCTCACCAAAGCAGCAAAGAATGATCTTGTGGTTAGTGGAGGATCCAGCGGTGAGCGAAGCTCTTAGTTTATCTCAAGCCCCGCGCGTTTCATTGCTAATCTGTGCAACTATTGTTACCCAGCTGCTCATACCGCCGCTCAATTTTCTGGACCATGGTTGACTGCTCTGCGACAAACTCCAGCCATTCAACTATGGAATCGGACCACAGACCCTCTGCTATTCGACATCTGGGACAGCTCTCATCCATGCGACGGTCAAACAAATCCAGTCTCGGACATCGGCCTTCGTCTTGCTGAAGGACTCCATGACCTTAAACTAGAGGAGCACCTGGGACCCACCAGAGAAGCGCTGGGTGCCGCAATATCAACTGGTGCAACATCTTTCTGGAAAGTCGCAGATAGTGTCAAAAGTGGGATATCAGCTCAGCTTGAAAAACGGGAACGAGAGAAGGAGGCTGCGAGGGAAAAAGGCGAAGGTGGATTATCATCACCCTCTCTCGCTTCATTTCCAAGCTTCCTGTCTGCTTCAAGTGCAGGTCAGGGTGGTACACGGACCAGAGAATCTTCGGAAGGATCCATCAACCTCTCTCCAAGAATCAACGATGCTTCAAGAGCGATCTCAGGCGCTGCTACCACTGCTTATGGAGGACTATCATCGCTGTGGGGAAGGATTAACACCACAGCTGCTGCCAACATGAAGGGGAAATCACCGCAGGCCAGCACTGGGGGTTTGGCGGTGGAAGGAGGAGACGACTTCGAGGTGATTGTTGATCTCGACGCAAAGGTTCCGCCAAAAGTGAATGAGCCTCTGGACTTGTCGTCTAAGCCTCGGACGGCTTCTGCGTCTTCGAAGGTTGTTGGGCTGTGGGGATAGAGTTCTTGTAGCATTCTTGTTAGATTTGTGACATAAGTTGCACCGCTCGCTCTGACTTTTTGATCTGATACAATATCACACACGTATTTCGACCTATACGTAACAACTCTTTCCTTTCTATGAGCTCAGCGTGTTGACCATTTAGAACCTTGTTTGCCAAACACGCCACTGCAGAATCAAAGCCAGGCAGCACGGCTGCTGCGCGCAGTGTAAGGAGCAACCAACCTTCTCCTTCTCTTCTGTTTAAATACGCCTGGCTCCACACTCCGTCCTTCAATACTCAAACTGGGAACCTAGCGGAAAGAAACACGATCAGCTTCAGCATTTAACAAGCTCGTTCTAGAGAATGTTTCCAGCGTTTCTGGCCCCTCTCCTTCTGGTCTCTTTTGCGTCGATACAATCAGCACGAGCAGCGAAGGCTGCTATCGGAGATTACTGCGAGTGAGTGCTACTCTGTTTTGCTGATGTGATTGTCAGTTTCAGCTGAAGAATTGCTGGTCTGACTACTTCGTCTGCCTTCTCTGCGTATCCTCCTATTCACATTCTCTCACCTGATATTGACCTGTGCCGCTCCAAACCTTGTCCCATGTATCTTCCATTCATGTTTCTTTGTCTTTCTTCCGATCTACCGCCTCCCAGTTACACTGCGGTACACTTGGACCCAGCAACGTATCAACTCCAGTCGGGATGCGTAGCAACAGCTTACTGTAGCTCGAGCAACATCTGTACAGCGAAGGGATGTAGAAGGGATGAGGTATGCTACTCATCTTAGACTGAAGGGGTCTTCGTCGTACTGCTGACAAGTTTTTCATTCGCGTTCCTTGTGGCTGAAACTGAACGGCTTCTCCTTTTCGCCAGTATCCCTATGGTTATGACTCAGGCGTTGTACTTCCACCGAGATGTGGAGATGGATTTGCTTGTCCAGATGAGGAGGATGCTTGTCAAGCTATGGTCTCTGTAGGCTCAGCGTGCCAGCTGGATCGAGACGGTTGGTCACGATCGCCTTCGACGCAACCTCCGTGACCGACTGACCACTCATCTTACCAGATGAATGCTTACCGCCGTCAAATTATTTGGACCTGAGATCGTCTTTGAATGTGAATGGCTCCATCTGCCTGAATCAACTGTGCTAGTATGTAGCCGGAAGCATTTTCTTCGGTCGACCTGTTGCTAACTGTGTTTATTCGTCTGTAGCTACGCGAATGTTACTGCTGGACAAACTTGCATCGTTGAAAACATTGCTTTCACTGGATACGCTACTGATGGTACGGCGTTCTCGGATATTCGAAGCAGAGACAAGTGAGTACTGCAATTAGTCTGACAATTTGACACGTCCTTGAAGACAGCGATCCTAACTTGAAGTAACTTTTAAAAACTTAGCTGTAAAACTGGCTTCTATTGCGATGGTACCCAAAAGATTTGCTTGAAAGACAAAAATGTTGGAGTCGCCTGTTCAGCAGACAAAGAGTACGTGGCAAACTCGGCGACCATCCGTTCTCTTTTACCTTCTTGGGCTGATCCCGAATTTCTGTTTATGTAGATGTAATTCATACAACTGCGGAACCAACGGATACTGTCTTGTCGCTGCCGATAAACCAATCACACCAGCAGCTTGGGTCTACGTTGTCGTCGGTCTCGCCATCGTCATTCTCATTTTCGGCACTCTTGGATCATTATGGATTATTCACAGGAAGAGTAGAGTTGAGTATCAGATCAGGTTGGAGCAATACTACAACGAACAAGTCGCATACCGTCAATCTCTCTTCCACCTGTCTACTACGAGGAATTCTTTGATGAAGTATGTGTCTCCCTCTTTTCTTTGTGACTAGTGGCTATAATCATCATACTCACTTAGTTCACATTATCGTTCGAAGCTTGCCCAAAGGCACGTCGACGCACGAAGCTCGACAGAGTCTTCTCCGACCGTGACCCCGCTTGCCCTGATTTCAACTATAAAATTCCCAGTTTTAGACGCATCTCGCATTCCCCTCCAATGGACATTAATCGAATATTTTAACAATGTATCACTCCCTGTATTAGATCACGTCTTGCTTGGATTAGAAACCCACAGCCAACATGCAAGCTTCTGATTATGATACCTCGATCAAAAGTACAGAGCACAAGTAAATAAATACAAAGGTACATTGCAGAACGGAAAACATAGCTAGTGAACTATTAAGGTAATTCAATGATTAGAGCGTTGGATGTGACCATTAACTCTGCGCCTGGGGTCACGACAATAGTTTGGCTGAAAAGGAGTGTTCGGTCAGAACGGATGGTAACTTGAGGCAAAGTACAGTACTCACGTCTTGTCCAGTATCATCGCTGGTCCAACCAGTTTCGTTCCCGTCTTCAAGCAGTCTAGCATGTAGACTGGAGTCTGCCTTCGCCCGCCTTTGAAGTAGACGCTGCTGACTTTTTCTGGAGTAGCTGATGTTGTAACAAAATCGAGCTCCCTCTGCTCAGCGAGCGCCGTCTTGGGCAGAGTGTCTGTCGGGAAAAACGGTTTATGTCAGTAATGTGTCACGAAATGACAACAAATGGAAAAACTTTACCATAAGACTTCCCGGTTCTGGGATTTCGCAAATACAAATCAACGATTAGTCTCAGTCAAGAGATCGGCGATTGTACAATTTGAAGAGCTTACCCTCGCACTCTGATGTCGTCCACCTCGATCGTGTTTCCTTCTAAGATGAAGCCGAATTCTTCTCTGTACATTCTCTTGAACTCGCCTTCAAAATCAGATGCTTCACCAGATTGGATACTCATGAGAGATGTATCTGTACCCGTGTATCTGTAAACATAGTGTGAGGTGAGACTTCATTCAAGTGAAAGTGCCTATCGAAACAATCGAGACTGGGCTCACCTCATGTTGAGCATACGCTCGATGTGAATCCTCTCACGAGGGAAACCCTGATCCATTAATCGCTTGACGACACGCCCCTCAACTTGATCCAACCTTGCATTCAAGCTCAACGTCGTCTGCTCGTTGTAGAAGTCAGCTGCCGGTTCTTGGGACTCTTCAACTCTGTCGGCCAGAGCCAGACCATATGCAGAGAGGATGGATGAGAACTTGTGGATGAGGATAGTTTTGATTCGAAGAATGGTAGCGATGTCGCAGCAGTGCTGTCCTCCAGCACCTCCGAACGATGAGAGGATATGTTTGGTCAAGTCGAAGCTGTAAAAAAGCATCGTTAGCACTAGCTCTCAACAGGTCGTAATTTTCCAAGCGCACCCTCTAGCTTCAGTAAGAGCTCGAATGGGTCTAGCCATCGTCTCATTAGCAGTTTCACACCAGCCGTACACCAACTCGTCGATGCTCTTCTCAGTTCCAGTCTCCTTCCTGATTCTCGTGAC
This sequence comes from Krasilnikovozyma curviuscula, assembly GCA_014825775.1. Classification (NCBI taxonomy): domain Eukaryota; kingdom Fungi; phylum Basidiomycota; class Tremellomycetes; order Cystofilobasidiales; family Mrakiaceae; genus Krasilnikovozyma; species Krasilnikovozyma curviuscula. Next base: position 153,042 of record MVAQ01000003.1, read on the forward strand.
AATCTTCTCGAAAGCAAGTTTTGTTGCTTCAGGATCGAGGGGATCGGATTCTGTTGGGCCAAAGCAAGATGGGAAGGAGTCCAAGTCAATTCGTCCCAGGAACAGGTTGGCGTCCGTAATTGCAAGCGGGCCACCTTTCCTATAGCAGACTGGGCCAGGGTCGGCAGCTTCAATGTGAGTCAAGGGAATGATAAGTACTCAGTCAGTCCTGCAGCACAGTTTGAACTGACTTACTCGCACTGTCAGGACCTGCGAGGAACAGGCCATCACGGAACCCGAGACAACTTCCACCTCCTGCAGCGACCTATGAGGATAAGAAGATTTGTCAGGAGAACGACATTGAATGATCTTAGAATTGATGACTTACAGTATTGATATCAAGCTGAGGCGATTGAATTTGGATTCCAGCTGTGGTCGTCTCCAAAACCTGTTCGAACCTCCCACCACCAGCGTATCTGGATACATCAGTTGACGTCCCACCGATATCGAGGCTGGATAATTTAACAGAGCGATGTTTTAAATTACAGCGCAAACATGGACAAAAGCTGGCACTCACTCACCCAATGATAGGTCTTTGGTCGATTTCATCATACCCCGTTCGAGAAAAGCCAACAACACCACCTATCAAAGACAAACAAGTGAAATTATGTAAACTATATCAAGCAAGACAATGATCAAGATATGACCTTACCAGCAGGCCCACTGAGGAGCGACTTCAAGCCGTTGAAGGACGACAACGGAACGAGCCCACCGTTTGACGTCATAAATTCGACTTTGTTCTCAATTCCTTTTGTGAATCCTGCGAAAAGTCCTTGGAGGTATTGCAATAGAATCGGAGTGAGGTAGGCATCTGCGGTCGTGGATGTTCCTCTGGGAACAAGCTATTTGAAGGGGAAGTGGGGTTAGGGGCTGGTCGCAAAGTAGGTTCGACACGACTATTGAAGAAAATTATTACTTACTTTGATCATTCCACCAACTTCATGACTCTGACAAATATTCTTGAACCCACACTCTGTAGCCAGCGCAGCGACAACCTTCTCGTGTTGAGGGTATGTGTAGGAGTGCAAGAACACAATCGCGCAAGTATCGTATCCATCTTCCTCTACCAGCTTCGTCAACTGAACCTTAAGTTTCTCGAGGGAGGGTTTCTTCAGGACGTGAACCGCTTCACCTGACAACCCTCGCACAATGGAACCTGGTTCGCCTGCTGCTGGATATGTTGGATTCCGTTGTCCTTCTATCTCCCCTAGTTCTTGGTACGCTCGTGTAACTTTACCTTCCGAATCGAACTGAGGCTGTCGGCTAGCATTTTCTGGGTCAGTCGAATAGCTGTACAAAGAAAGTGGAAGCATATTAGTCTCAGTTATGCACGCTTACATAACATCAGGTGACGAAGGGCAACGCACCCAACAAGAGTGACTCTTTCATCAACTTCAAGGACCTTCTCGTAGAGCTGAGACGGTCTTTGAATGTTCAAGTCGAAGATCTTGGGTCTGCTCTGGTTTCCAATTTCCAACGCGTCTCCAAATCCCTTCGTAATGACAAGAGCGTGCCTTTTACCTCGACGAGTGAGAAGAGCATTGGTGGCTACCGTTGTAGAGAGCCTAATGTAGTCTGTGTTGTTGACCTGGGAAATTAGTCCCCAGGCCGTGGCGAAGCAGCCAACGGAATGGATGCGGCTCACCGATAAACTCATCACTCAGCTTTTCTCCTCTTGCAGTTTCCTTTCCAGTCAGAGTCGCAAGAATTCTTCGTACTCCTTCAGTGGTCGCATCAGGATAGTTTCGTGGATCCACGGACACTATGAAAATGAAAGCAAAATGGTCAGCTTGGCGCAACCAAAGTTTGACAGGGGAAAGGATGGGGCTTGCAGAGCTTCACAACCATCTCCTTTCTTGGACCATCAATATTTTCTACATCAGGGTACGAAGCCCAAACATCCGTGACTTTAGAGAATAGACAGTCAATAAAAAATGTCGCAAACAATGAGAGATGATCAACAAGTACTCACAAGTTCCACCTCTGTCGGCGCAGATCCTAATCGAGTTGGGAGGAAGTTGAGGAAAAATATAAGGCATTGCTTTGAGATTGGAGGATGTGGTTAGGTTCAGGCTGGGAAGTAGGCCAGTGGCGAGCAGTTTTGAGAGGTTGCGGTCGTCCCGGAATCCGTCAGGACGCCGGCTCTGGAGTGCGTTCGTTTTCCGAGAAGGCTGAGGAAACCAGCAGGTGCAAGTGTTTCGCAATTTTGGGCGTCTCTGATAGAATCCGAGGAAAACGTTAGGTCGCCGGAAACTCTGCGGAACTCATTCAAAGTCGACAACTCAAAGGACATTTTTATTACCTGACTGCCAACTCCCACCCTCTAAAGTCAACCCAAAGAACAAAATCTACTATCATCGACAATGGGACAGCCAGATCCCATTATTTTGACTCTCTTCTCGAATAGGTATGCTTGTAATGCCCTGCATCACGTTCCAGGGATCGAAAGAGCTAATGTCGTCCTTATTTCTGCTTCAGATTTATGTCTATTGCTGAGGTAAAGTCCTTGGTGATGGTAAGAGAGAACTGGTTGCTGATTTCCTTTCCTTCAGGCGATGGGTCGCTCCCTGCAGCAAACTGCTATCTCGAGTCAGTACCATGATCCCACTTCACCTTCGAGTAGGAGAGTCTGTCTTCCTTTTCACTAACATCCGTATCATTCCAACAGCTAACATTAAAGAGCGTCTAGATTTTTCCTGTGCCCTGTTCTCGCCTACCGGAGGTGAGCCTGGTTTTGGCAGTGACATGAGCAGGCTGTCAGGGTTATTGACCTTTTATTTCGCCTTTCACGACGTTCTTCTACCAGATCTTGTTGCCAATGCTCCTTTTATTCCTATTCACTTGGGCTCAATGAGTTTCGCCGGTGAGTACTTTGAGGTTGTGTTGCAGCTTCAGCGTGCCCCCTCAGCCTGGTTTAGTCGGTTCCCTCTTCTTGGTGGTTGGCTTTTCTGAATGATCTCTGCTTGATTTCTTAGTTAAATATCAACTTGAGCTGCTTGGGGACGACTTAAAGGAAGGAGATGTGATCATGACCAACAGTGCGGCCACTGGCGGCTCACACCTCCCTGATATCACGATCATCACTCCTTGTTTCCAAGATGGAAAGATCATTTTCTTCACTGGTGCGTCTCCGGTCCGTCGCAAGGTATCGTTAAAAACCGGCGCTCATTTTCAATTATATCTCATCGCAGGTTCCCGAGGCCACCATTCGGATGTCGGAGGAATTTCAGCAGGCAAGCTTTTAAATTACTCGTAGAATTACTAAGAATGAGCTGCTCATCTTGTTGAGCTCTTTCTCCAGGCTCCATGTCGCCAGCAGGTGTCCACATTGCGGAGGAAGGTGCTGAAATCATCTCCTTCAAGATCGTTTCCCAAGGTGTTTTCAACAAAGAAGGTGCTCGAAAACTTCTCGTTGAAGACCCCGTCGTTCGGTACAACAACTGGGAAGAACGCCAGCCCAACTCGAAATTCTCAGGCTGCAGAAACTTCGAAGAGGTCCTCTCGGACATCCGTGCTCAGGTGGCTGCGAACCATAAGGGTATACTGTTGATACACCAGCTCTGTAAAGAATACACGCTTCCTGTAGTACAAGAGTACATGTTCCACATCAAGGACACCGCTGAACTAGCCATTAGGAATCTGTTGAAGAGAACCGCCGCTGAAATTGGCAACAAGTTAACGGCTGTGGACTACATGGATGATGGATCTCCAATATGTTTAGCTATTACTATTAATGAGGAGGATGGAAGTGCGGTGTTTGATTTTGAAGGAGTATGTCTTCTTTCTCATCGACATTGAGGTACTTTCACTGAACAGCTGCACCACCTCTACAGTCTGGTCCCGAAATCCGAGGCTGTTGGAATGCGCCAATTTCCGTCGTTCACAGTGCCTCGATCTACTGTCTGAGAGCTTTGTGTGGCGTTGACATGCCTCTGAACTCTGGTCAGTGAACAAACAGTTTTAGACATCTCGCTGTTGGTCACTCATACCCCAAACTCCGTTTTAGGCTGCTTGGCTCCAATTGATATCAAGATTCCTCCAAGTTCATTGCTTTCTCCTTCACCTGACGCTGCTATTTGTGGAGGAAATGTTGTTACGAGTAAGTCTATGTTCACTCCAGCTCTCTGTCATGACCCAACCCACTTCTTGTTTCTTGAAAAATAGGTCAGCGTATCATTGATGTCATCCTGCGATGCTTCAATGCCTGTGCTGCTAGTCAAGGAGACTGCAACAATCTTACTTTTGGAAATGATCGATTCGGATACTACGAGACGATAGGTGAATCAGCCCCTTCTTCCCGCCGCAAATGTCGCTCTACTGACTCATTACTTGCGATCTATGACGAAAGGTGGTGGTCACGGTGCCGGAAAGGATTGGGAGGGAACTTCTGGTTAGTATCACAGATAGATACGACATGGCGTGTAGCCAAAGCTGAAGATTGCACCTTTCACATTTCATAGGTATCCACACCAACTCGACTAACACTAGAATTACCGACGCAGAGATCATGGAACGAAGATACCCCGTTATCCTCCACCGCTTCAGCATGCGACCAGGCTCGGGAGGAATAGGACAACATAAAGGTGGTGATGGTTTGATCCGTGACATCGAGTTCCTGGAACCACTTCAAGTCTCTATCTTAAGTGAGCGACGAGTGCATCAGCCGTACGGACTGGAAGGTGGTGGACCAGGAAAGTCGGGTCTGAACCTTCAGATTAAGAAGCCTAGGAAAGGAGAGAAGGCAGGGAGAGTGGTAAATCTTGGCGGAAAAGCGTCTTTGATGATGGCTCCGGGTGACAGGTTTGTCATTCACACGCCCGGTGGTGGTGCTTGGGGAAAGCCATCTGAAGCTCAGGTTAACCTTGCAAAGAAGACCCCAGTGTTTGAGATGAGAGGTTCGCTAGCGGATTATCACGCCGATCAAGCTGGGTTCTAATTGTGATGAATATGTTGACTTTTGTATGACAATATTGTGTACAATAGGACCACAGGTGGAGCTGTGAGGGTTACATAAGAGTTCGTTTACTTTCTAGCTCAAGTGTCAAGTTTTCAGTCTTAGATCAGGGACCCACGTAAAAGTAATAGAAGCGAGCACAACGAATACAAAAGTAACATGGATCGTTTGAACTCCAATTAAGCCTTAGATAGAAGTAAACAATAGATGCAGCAAAATATCCCAATTAAAGAACGGATTCCTACGCAGAGGTGGTTTGGGTATGAATCTGTCCCCTGACAGCGCTCTCAACAACAATAACTTCTCCGCTTTGGGTCTTCTCGACTTTGGTCCTGCGTTGAGAAGCCCGTGGTGGGAATGGATCGTTGAAGCACGCGTCGAGTTCTATATTATGAAGAGGATGATGTTGGCACTAGCAAGAGCGAGGAAATAAGACGGGACTGCTTACCTTCGATGGTCCTTCCGACGACCTCGACTCCAAAGACGTACCAGAGGATACCGAAGAAGATGTCCAAACAAACGAAAACGAGGTAGTATTTCCACCCAAGTTTACCTGCAGAAAAGTCGTACTTTAGAGACATTTTGAATAATTTGAGATACGAGAACAACTTACCGAGAGCAATGGATGTACTATAGGTCCCGATGATGGAGTAGATATTTGATTCTAGAGCATGGAGAGAGATAGCCTTTCCTCTGATTTCTTGGTTGGCAACCTCTGTACAGTACAGCGATTGGTTTGGAGTATAAACGAAGGAAAATATCCATCCGAAGAAGAAAATACCGAAAATACCGGCTCCAGAGAGACCTTTTCCGATGGTAATTTTTGCGGCCTTGTCCTGAGAGATTTTGGCTGAGCATCCACAAACAATCGAGAGGGCACCAGCAAGAGCAAAGGATCCCCAGACAAATCGGGTTCTTCGGTTGATCCAGTCGTTGGTCAAGGATCCGACGATGGCGCCGGAGCATGAGACAATTTGAGAGGCGAAGGAGAGCAAGAGCTTGTGACGAATAGAGGTGATTCCCACACTTGCGACTAAGGGCATAACAGTTTTAGCTTTAATGAAACGATACCAAATAAAGAATGGGCTTACACATAGATGGTTCGAAGTAAGCAAGGATGGTGTTTCCAGTCCATCCGGAGGCGGTGGTGAGCAAAGTGACCATAGCGGTTCTCCAAATGGCGTTTTTGCTCCTGAACAGATCTCTATAATCATACAGAAGGCGCATCTGTTGCCAAAACGTCTTTGGGGCAGTGTCGGCAACGTGTCGCTGAATTTCAAAAACCTCGAGTTGGGCTACTGGATCGTCGCGACCGCCGTGATATTTGTAGATGATTTCAGAGGCCTCCTGAATGCGTCCCTGGGATGCAAGCCATCTTGGAGATCTATGAAATAGAACAGATCACAAGTGGTGAGATACAGGTTGGTTTGACAGGTAGGCGCGCTGGGACAAAGAGGTTTTCTAACGCTTACTCTGGAATAAAGAAACAGCCAATGAAGACAACAGCGGGGCAGAAGATTTGCATGATGAATGGCGTTCTCCAGGCCCAGGTGCTTGTGTATGCAGATGTAGCGTAAGCTACTCCAGTCGCGGTGATAGATCCAGCAAACTAGTATCGACACAGACAACGGTCAGACTAAAAATAATAGAGACATGGCTAGATTTGTGGGAAGGACTCACGTAGCTTGTGTTGTAGGCGCCGCCCAAACGACCTGTAGTCAGAAAATGTTTCAGGAAGAAGTTGAGCCAGCACCGAAGACGACGATGTTCGTATACATGAGCGAGAAAAAGAAGAAAACAAGTCAGATTTAGCCCAAAAGAACCAACGCAAGCGCCGCCCAACTAACCTCTCCATTGAGCTGGAATGATTTCAGTGACCTGAAGAAACGCAAGGCGGAAAACATCGCGCGTCAGACTCTTACCGGAGGCACGCGACACCATAAGGCTGGAAGTACTTACGTAAACAGGAGCAGAGAGGGTTTGGAGGATAATACCGAATCCCAACAAGAAACGAGACGCTTTGAACTGAGGGAGGGTCTGAGAAAACGCAGCCAAGAATGCTCCAGCTATAGTGATCAAACAACCACTTTGCATACCAATTCTTCGTCCCTAAGGAATTGAAAGGTAGAGTTAAGTTAAAAGAGAACGATGAGAAGAAAACGGGCAAGAGAGCCAGTCACGACTTGAGCGCGTCACGACTGGCACAGAGCACCACATGAAAGTCGGACCCACAAATTTATCCATAATAGGAGCACCGAAAGCAGTCCCACATGTTGAAGCTAAGTAAGGTTAAAGGCAAGAAGCATTGCTCAGTTTGATGCTCGAAGGGGTCGAGGGAGGGTGTTTTGGTCCTACTTACCAGCGTTGTAGAGGATAATAATGTTACCAGCACCGGCACCCAGAGTCGTTGAATTGAAAAATGAGGTGAACTGGGTTTCTGCATTTATTGAACCGATAAGGGAACCATCAAAACCGGAGCAAGCAGCGTTCAAAAAAGCGACAACGAGGATTCCGTCTGTTTGGCGGAAGCGTGTGAGCCACATGCGTCGTAGAAACGCCAACCAGAGCGTACAAATACTCACAGAGCATCCAACTCTCCTTGGTGTTCGCTGATAGGGTACTTTTTTGAGTAGCAATCGCATAAGCCTGCTCTTCTTCGTCCTCAGAGATGTTTGCCAAGTTCGGGTTGACAGCAACACCGTGGGGGGCTAGTTTTTCATCCTTGGTATCGATAGAGCTGTCATCGTAGGAAGACGTTTGATGAAGTGCAGACGCCATGTTTGAGAAACAGTGAGGGATAAAGGTGGAGGAAACGGAACTGGAGCCTCGTTTATAACAGGCGTATAGGGGAGGAGCGCCCCAACTACCCAACGCAGCCCAGCTGATAACGGCGTACCTCCGAATTTGCCGTGAAGGGGCGGAGGCAGGCTAAAGAAGGTTGTCAGTCAACCCAACCTCGAAAAACCCGAATCTGTCTGAAGATCGACCCAGAACTGCGGAATGGGACGGCACGTACCGCACACATCAATTTCACGACAAACTCCCGGGCTGAGAGTTTAGCCAACCCAGCATCAAATGATAATACCAACATGGCGCAAATCGAAAGCAGCTATCCAGTGGAAACAGGGCTTGAGGGTTTGATCAACTCCTCATTCAAGCAGCTCGAGAGGTTCAGTCGACTTGCTCTCTTCACGAATCATACCGGCGTTCTACCCAGAAGCTGCAATGGGGTAGCACACTTCACATCGACTTTTGATATCCTCTCCAAAACTGCTGGCAAAGACGTTCTTCTGCTGATTGGTGGAGAACATGGCGTGAAGGGTGGGAATCAAGCTGACCAGGGAGGTAACGATGACGACGGGCCTTTGGCGTTCGATTCATTTGGAAAAACTCCTGAGGAAATTGGGATCGTGCTGAAGAAGAGCCAGATTGACTGTGTTGTCGTAGACATTCAGGATATCGGTTGGTGGGTGGCAGTGGTTGCCATTTGGGATTGACCGTGGTGGCTTTCAACTGACTCGCGTTTGGCTTTATTTTCTTAGTCGGTTCTACACCTGTACGTGCTCTTTCTTTTCTCATGTTGATAAATTCCAATGAATCTCATCGTTCTCTCTGTAGTCATCTGGACACTCTACGATCTCCTCTCATCCCCAAACTCGCCCCACTTTCTCATCCTCGACAGACCTCCAGCAGTCCCATCTATCTCACCATCCGGACCCGTCCTTCAATATCCAGCTTTCTCCTCATTCGTTGGCAGGCGAGAAATTGCGACAGCACACGCTATGACCATTGGGGAACTATCGCTGTTCTTTGCAAGAGAGTACTTAGTGGGACATGGTGAGAAGAGGGTTGAGGTGGTTAAATTGCAGCGATGGAGCAGAAAGATGAAATGGGGCGAGAATAGATTACCGTTTATCGCTCCCAGCCCCAGTGAGTTATATCAATCAGTTCGATGCACATATGGCCAAATAGCTAACCAGTTTGGAGCAGACATGCCTTCACCGCTGACAGCGCAACTCTTCCCAGGTACCTGCATGTTGTAAGTGCCTCGCATTGCTATCTGTGAGAAGCGACTGTAGTTGATGCTCAATCAAATAGCGAGCAAACAACGCTTTCGGAAGGCAGAGGAACAACACTTCCGTTTGAGATCCTCGGCGCACCCTGGATCGATGGAAACAGATGGACCACAATGATTATAAAAGAGAATGAACTAAATGAAGGAGGTGACTGTTTTGGATTCCGACCATGTTTCTTCACGCCGACAGTGAGCTTCATCTCTCCTTCGACCGTTGTTAACTTTTGAAGTTTTTCTGACCCTCGCGCACGTATGCTATCTCTTTCATAGTTTAGCAAACATGCCTCTCAAGTCTGCGGGGGTATCCAAGTCCATGTAGCTCCCGATTCATCGCCATCACCAGCATCAGTGCTGCGCCTCGGTCTCATACTTCTACAGACAGCTTATAAACTCTCCAACGAGACAGCTCCAGGAAGGTTTAAATGGTCAAAGACTGAAGATCACGAATCTGGGGTGCCTTATGGTATCGATCGATTGATGGGGTCTAATGAGGTGAGCATTTTGACTGTTTGCGCTCCTCGCTGGGCTCGCCTACGACCAGTCGTTATTTTCCGCTGACGCTCTGAGATTTGAACCAATGTAGATCCGAGAAGGAATTGAGTGTGGGATGCACTGGCGGGATATCGAAGCTCAGTGGCTCCCGGAGCTAGAAAACTTCGACACCGTCCGACGAAAATACTTGCTGTATTAGTGTAACTCTAGATACGACAACTAGACGAAGAGTTGATACACCCTCTAAAGAAAGTTAAAAGTCCATCAGTTTTTCAACTATACCTCGGCGGGCCTTCGCCTTCCTGAATTTCTCCGCCTCCGTACGGCGGCGGCAATTGCACTGCCGATCTTCCAACTCTCCCGTTATTCGAGGTGATCGGTATATCCTCCAAAAAAGTGGGCGGGAGATCATTCGGGTCGTCCACCCGCTCACCACCTGCCGTCGGCGCTGATCCATTCGTAACCGTTGCCCCACCACCGCCGCCGCCCACATTCATAGCCTGTTCCAGCAGAGGTAAGATTTGTTGGACTGCAGCAGTATCTGTTGCATTGATTTCAGTACCGTCGAGCGGAGGGTCTACTGAGCCGGTCGCGTTGAGAGAGACAGACGCTGGTGGAGGGGGGAGAGAGAAGGTTTCGAACCCATCGTATTCTTCCCACGACGGAGCGACATCGTCACCATCCTCAAAGTTATCGATCGGAATTGGTTCTTGATGAGATTGTGGTAGAAGTGATGAAGGAGGATTGCGCTGTGGGAAGAGTGGCTGATCGTTTAGTGTCGAGGATTGTGAGGTGGTCGCTGCTTCGGATTCCTGGAATGTTGGTAAGCCACCGGGAGATGATATCTCTGAGAACGGTGGAGGATGGTGCGAAGGTGGTCCTGCTGATGGAATGGAGATCGAAAGCGGCTGAATCGGGTGAGGGTCTGTAGCTACGAAAGGCGGTGGATCTTCGTGCGAGTGATAACTTTGAGTTCTCGACGATGATGATGCTGGATGAAAGTCTGATGCACGATTTGTAGTTCCTTCCCATCGATCTTCCTTGGAATAAGCACTAGAAGAAGGCGCCGGAGCTGTAGATGTTGATGAGGAAGCTGAAGCACCTGCTTGGTTTGCCCATTCATCGATGTTTGACGGGGGTGGTGGTGGGTGCGGGTCATGAGGTAGAAATGGTGGAGGTTCTTCTGTAGGATGTTGATCAGATAATGAAGTAGTGGTGGTGGTGGCAGAAGGCCGTGATGTTGTACCTTGGTACTGAAGTTCCTTTTGTCTTTGTGTTTCGACAGCCCTACTGGGCGTTGTAGCAATATTCGAGCTTCCCTCCGCTTGAGACACTAGCTCCGCAATCGGAACAACTTCTTCACCGACTACAGTAATATCTCTCTCAACAACAGCATCTGGGATGCCTCCTGAGAACCCGACCATGACCCTCGCAAAGAACTTCACATTGTGACCTTCATCAGTGATCCTTGTTATGTTTGCACAATTTGGGGGGGAGCCGTGTCGAGGAGGATGTAGTGACAGGCGTAATCGAATGGGGTGGAGTGGTGAATTGCTGAAGCGAGCGGATTTACCAGAGTGAGTCAGTAGGGTGGTATGGGTCGCAGTGGAGGAATCCGGAGCTGGGAAGGGTGGTGATACTGTTGAACTTGAGCTGGAAGCCAAATTCGATGAGGTCGTCGTCGGCGGGTTGGATGCTGGCGAAAGTATGGTGACTTCCCTCCGCAGTTCTGTCCACCGTCGCGTCCCAAACAAAGGAGAGCAAATCAGACACTTGAGAGAGAGAATATACGATAGAGAATCAAATGACAGTACCTGCTCTAACGTTTCTCAGTCCCACGCCCATCAACATGACCTCAGGTTGTGGTTGTGGAATCTCGACCCAGATCCCGATCACCTCCTCCTTCCTCACGCGCTTCTTCGTGAAACCGACCTTAATTTCCGTCGGTGCTCGGACATTCACCACCTCAGACGATGGTGCAGGATGGTTTGGTATCAAGCTTGAAGGACATAGATGAATCCCGACAACTTCCTTTATGACCTGCTTGACCAACCCTGATGACTTATCCTTTAGAACTACCTCTGCTTCCAAACTGTAAGCTAGAGAAGATGTTGGAAGGTGGACACATTGAGGTAGCCATTCAGCCAATGGGATTGAGAACATCTTTCTGTCGCCGATTTGGTAAGGAGTCGTCGTTGCAGAAACGGGGGAGGACGACGAAGTTGAGGAGATGCTGTCCATTGAGATGGGAATGAGTTTCGAGCTTCCTGACCAGAGCTGAACAGTCTTCCCAGAAGACAATTCGGTTGGTGGATAGGTCTCTTTGAGAAGTAGAGAGACGTTACTGAGTTCGACCACACAGCATATCAATTGTCAGCACACAGCGGCAGCTTGAAGAGAAGGATGCTAAAGTCACGCACAATGAATCAACAACCTCACCCCTAGGAATAGCACCTTTGATCATAACTTCTCCATCCACAGATCCTTTCATTCCATGACCCAAGAACCCCACCAAGAAATCTGTTTCAGTCGAGAGAGGAGCAATCAAGATTTTGAGTGGTTCCCCTGCCGGTGGTGAGGCAACATAGGATGGTGGTTCCATATTTCAAGCCTTCTAGTCTTGTTTCCCAGCTGTTCTGGGATAGAATAAGTCAAAGGTCCAGCATGCAAAGCACCGCTAGATAGCAGTCCATTCCAGAATACAGCAGTCAGCAAATCTACAATACAAGGTATGCATTTCAGACCGAACGTAAACCTCACCGGAATATACAGATAGCAAAGCAGTGGAAGAAGTAGCGCGAATGGCGGTGGGAAGACACCCCCTACTCACGCTTTGCTTACTCTTCACGCTTTCGCCACCGAAGGTCGAAGGCCAAGGCGAAAGATTTTGAACGATTTTGAAATGCTCGCTATGAATCTCATTCGCTTGTTATACAATTAGTGGAAGCAGTATAAGATGGAAGCGGGTGATTCTGGATCAATGTGAATCATGTTCGCGCATCTCGATCTCAATGTCGCACGACCAAGTAGAACAGGTGTATCAATTCTATCCAACAACCTACAAGTTACTGTCATTTTCTTTTCCTCTGCTCTACTTTCCTGCTAATCTACGGATGTTGTGAGGATCCTTCTCCTTCCTCGGTTTCTGTTTCTTCGCTTTGCCAGCGTCAGGATGCGGTGCTTCTTCAGTACCAATAGCTCCTCTCCTCTGCAAATCCCTCAGCATCTTGACGTTCAGTCTCATCTAAGACCGAGGCAGTAATAAAAAAAACCAAAGGGAGGGAATTGTCAGCAAGCTGAGAAGGAATGATGGCGCAAAGCGACAGCGATTGAGGACGAAAAGGGAACGCTCACATGAGCAGCGAACAAAGCTCTCCACCTCTCACTCTGTTCTCTTCTCTTCCTCACACCAGGCCTTTCATGATACCGCAGCAAGATGGAGTCGTGCAGCGTGTTCAACCTCTCCTCTCTAACGATCGTCTTAATTTCCCTGAACGCAGCCGCCAAGTTGCTGACACCATCTGTTGGACCTGTAGCAATAAATCCACCATAAGTGTTCAACCTCTTTGGTTTGTGTGTCGGGGGTGCTCGGTCTGATGGATCTTGCTCGTCTCCTGCGTCCGCTACTTCTTCTGCTTGTTCTTGAGCCAGCTGTAGGGCACGACTGGCTGCTGCTTGATTGAATCTGATGTTGATTACACGACTGGTACGTGTCGATGGTGGAAGGAGGTGCCCAGATCTATCCTCGAATTCTGTGAATAGTGAGGGAAGTGCCGAGAAAAAAATCGGTGCGAGACACGGCAGAAAAGAGAGCAGTTTCGTCAGTATATCTCCTGGTTCCTTTCTTAGCCAAAGACTACAGAGTGATTCTTTTTACCTTTGCATCTATCGGCCCACATCTCACCAGGAGTCTTTTCTCTCTGAGGAGCAGCTCGAGGAGCGCCCCAAGCTCCAGGAAGCCCCGACCCAGGCTGCCTGATTCCAGAGTTCCCGCTTCTATTAGGTGAACCTCTCTTGCTGACTTGTTCTATCCAGTTTGGCAACTGGTTTTGACCGACAGGCGGCTTGTTGGAATTGGGTGTCGTTCGAGACATCAGAATGTCCCAGGGATTGGGAGTTGGAGGGGTTGCTAGACACTTTGAGGAGCTAGATATACATCTTCTAGATGCTGGGATCTGTATACATCTCGAACTGGATGCCAGAGAGGCCATGATGATAAGTGGGAATTTCAAAGGTCGCTGTTGGTACGCAGAAAAAAAGTCGCAGGTCTGGCGCAGGCTGATTTCTTGATTCTCTTTGAAATGAAGAACGTGTGGGGGAACAACGTAGTGTAGTCCACGAGTTACAAATCAAATGAAATGGGTACATTCAAGGGGAAATGGACTTCGTCGAAAGACGATGAGCTGCAGTGTGCACAACTCCAGAAAGAGGTCTGACAGCTGAAATGCTCTCATCAGGACCATAAATAATGGAAAGAAAAATAATGTTGATATGAAATCTGAGCAGCGATCTATGTAGCGAAGCAGGAGGGCATTACAGGGGTGTGGGGGTTGCGCTTGTCAGCGTCAGGTTTGACAAAGTTCAGGTCACATCCAAGACGCCTTACTGAATTTCAGAACTAGCTAGCCACGACAATTCGACTTCCTTGGATTCAACTGAGAGTATGAAAGACCCAGCAAGATGCGCAGAGTGCTGACATCGCGAAGACACCGAAGCACATGATTTGGATGACAGCAATGACCATGAAAACATTTCCGCCTTCGAGCTTCCTCGATGTATGCTCTGACTATGACGTCCTAATGGGAGTGAGGAGAGAGTGGCCAACGGCAGCCACGACGATGGCGCACGCATCTTTAACCATGGCGCCCCAGACGAGAAGCTTTCTCATACCAATGAGGGTTGCACCACTTACATTGTTGAGATGATTTTCTCTCTTAGCAACATCATTATCGATGATCATTGGCGGTACGGGTCGTATAACTTTCGTATCTTTGTTTTCTTCATGAGAGGAAGCCGTGACGGCTATTTACATAGATATTTCATTCTCCAATCAGTCGCAAAGCTCCATCACCATTAAAGAAGAACGACTCCACCAGTAACAGTAATTATAGCTATCATCGTTACGACACATACTGACAAGGAAGAACCACCAGAGGCCTGAGTAGATGTAGTAGCTGGCGCTGCGCTGGACAAGGGTGATGACTGTCCCGACCCAGAGGGAGAACCAGAAGATAATGCCAATGAAATGGAGGTTGAGTTAGCAGTACTGGAACCGGCGTACTGGGAGACATCGCTTGTTGCAATTGAAGTAGCGACACTGACGGCAGAGGTAGCAGCTGCTGTTGCAGCTGATACATCTGAAGTAGCGATTGATTCACCTGCTGAAGCAGCTGAGGTTGCAATGATACTGGCTGAGCTCTTTTCGGCTGTTGCGATTGAGGTTGCTTCACTGACTGCGACAGTCGCGATGGACTCCCCTGCTGCGGTGAGCGATTCTGTACGAACAAGATGAGGCATAACGTCAACATTCGAGAACCTGTTATAATAATGATGATAGAAAGAGAGAGATAGAAACGAACGCCATGGAGCCAGAGCTATGAGGATGGTTGTCAGTTCTTCGAACAACTCGTTCGCAAGGCTGAAGCAAACACTCACTGTCTCTTTTGTCAACAGGATTTGAAGACACAAGAGATAGAATAGATAGCAGAACGAAGAGGAGCGTGTTTGTGCTGGCGATCATTGTGCGGGTACGGTTGAAGCTTGAGTGAGAGTAAATGCAAGATGTCTGGTGAGGGCGAAAGAACAATGGGATCGCAGACACATCCTCATACCCTTAAATAGGGAGAGGTTGAAGGGTTGACTCAGCTAAGATTTTTTTGTCAGAAGCGATATTTGACACTCACGATGTCATCGGTATGCCTCCCTAGAAATGTACCGAAACCCGGGAACGAGCAGTCTAGCGCCACTAAACAACAGTACCGTCAGAAGTTTCCAGGGGTTGCACCTAAAAAGGATAGCTTGGATTTGTCTAGTTCAACCTCAACCGCGGCTCTTCGTCACTCTGACCCAATGCAAGTGGGTGGGAACTCAGCGGTGGCTCAAAATAACTTGCACCCCTTCAATTCGCAACTTAGGAGAAAGCTTTCACAGTTGTCCCATTCTGCCAAACTCTGCAGCTCAAATTCCAATGACACTTGTTCGCAGCTCATACTGTCTCTTTTCATCACCAGTGCGAGCTTCACTCGCACGTCGGACTAACGCCATTACGTCAGGTTGGCACTTGCAAGCGACTGTGATGCCAGATTTGAAGAAGCACAGCTTTTATATCCATTGAACTATTTTCTTGACTACAAGGCGAGTTGATATCTTCAAATTATGTAAACAAACAGCCAATTAGTACGGGTTCGGTGAAAGCTCGCTAATGTCAGTCGACTTACTCGTACTCTCCGTCACCTTTGGTTTGAGCTAGCCACAAGACACAAGCTGAGAGCATTATGCTGATGTTTTGGACGACGGAAGAGATACCCCAGTATGTGTATTGACTGAGATCTGGGGGGACAATATACTTGATGACGAGAACCGTGATTGAACCGGCCAAACCACCAGCCATCAAAGCAAATCCAAGGAACCTATTTATGTTGAAAGACCCAATATAATTAACGCTGATTGGGGGGACAGGCTGGTGAGATATAAACGTACAAGAACAAGCGAGCTCTCCAAGCCACTGTTCCTTCGCCTCCCCAAACACCACCACTTGAGTCTCCGAGAAGATGTGATTTATCTATCAAATTGGTCAGAAGCATACCCACTAATGGTGTGACAGATTCAGAATAACGTTAGTACGATGTGTTTAGAGAGTCACGACATGCCTAGATTCGGCCACTCACAGGTACCGCAAATCCCAGGGAACCAATCTGCAAAGCTAACATGAACAGGAATAACGTCATGTGGTGAGTCTGGTGGTGGCCGAGCTCTGGCGGAGAGGATGCCTGGTTTGGTAACACAAGGCAAGGGGAGAAAAGGTCAGTCGATTCCTAATCGAGGAGCGGCGTGGACGAATCCATCTGTGAAAGCTTCTACGAACAAGCATCCAGGAAGATCCACCATCCAAGGGCAAATAGAGCACCAGATGCGTATACGCCGATCTCTCTCCTATGACAGACACCAAAAGAGGGTCATTAGGTTAACTAAATCCATTTCGAAGCCAAGCGAGTGCGAGTTGAGGCTCATCCTGTCGTGACAACGTACTTCAATGGGCCCAGGCTCAGATTAGGAAGCTTGAAGAGGAAAACCCTTCTGGGATCGAATGTAGCTCTAGGGAGAGACATTGTTCTGTTTCCAGCAGATTGTCGTTTGCTTCTCCTTCGCTTCTCGTCCGAAGCGGAATAGGTGCAGCAGGCGTTGGCAAACAAATCCGAGAAATCGCAGAAAACCTAAGATCAAGGACTCAGCGGCTACAGTATTTTCGAATACTTCTCATTATAGATGAAGTCCATGAATTGCTGCACTATAAACGACCATCGTACTGTTCATCAGAAGGTAGGCAGATGCGTAACTTCCGTGAAATGGGTCTATCACGGACATTTTATCATTCAAATTCATCGATATAAGCAAATACTACTTGGAAGTCAATCCCAGGAAGGTCAAGAGGGAATATAGCCGATCTAGTGACCAGCGAAGACTCTGACTTTCTTCTTATGCTCGACGAAGTGAACTGCGCCGGTCTCATCAGTCCAAGTGGTGTGGTGTCTCGCAGCAGGCTTCCAGCTCGCAGATTTCCATGGCTTGACACCAGATGTGTACTAGAAAGAACAACGATGTTTCAATTACAACGAAACCGAACAAAGGTGATGTGATTGTTGTTGCTTACCATTTCATCAACCTCCTCGAGTGCCAAACCCTTGGTCTCTGGAATCATGAAGTAAACTATGAGAAAACATGAGGGTAAGTAACTCAAATTCTAGCAGAGGCGGAGGTAGGATAACGAGCACGACATTGGGTCGCGCTGCTTAGAGACTTACCATAGAAGAACCCAAATATCAGCATTCCTCCAAATATCAAGAGGATTAGAGGACCAATCTGAGCGGCGATCTTTGGAGCGAAGTAGGAGAGCACTACAGGGATGCAGGTGTTGGTTCGTCAGGCTGGTTTGAACAGGTCCAGGTTGCCTTCAGGATCACTCACTGAAATTCCAGAACCAATTGGTCGCAGAACCCAAGCTAATGGCTTTTGATCGAACTCTGAGTGGGAAAGACTCAGCGAGGTACACCCAAGGTGTTGGTCCCTGTCCATGAAAGACAGTTCAGTGAAAAGAAAACAATTGAAGTTAAACGGTCCACTCACCCAGAAGAAACTAAAGCACATGATCTGAAGTACTGCCATAGCAATGAGAACGTTTCCACCTTGGAGATTCCTTGAAGTGAGCTCTGATTTTGGAGTTCCAGTGGGAGCTAGAAGTGAATGACCGACGGCAGCAGCTACGATGGCACATGCAGCTTCACCGATGGCGCCCCAGAGGAGAAGCTTTCTTCTTCCGATGGAATCAATGGCATAAAGCGCTGGGAATGTAGCAGCAAGAGATACTCCACCCAGTACTAGTAACAGGGGCGCGTAGTTAGCGTGCTGTGTCTGATGATGATACTCTTGAATTTATAATTCTGGTACTCACAAAGTTGGATTTCAAGTGAGCCAAGAGAAGTACCAGATTGGGCAAAAAACGTTGCACCATAGTAGTAGTAGAAATTTTGGCCGTTCAACTGCTGGACAAACTGCAGCATCATACCTGAAAAGTGTTGTGAGCATCAGCAACAGGCTTTGGAGCGCAACAGTTCCTAACAGTAAAAGTAAAGTACCATTGAGAGTTCTTTTCCAGAGCTGGTTTCGAGTTGAGAAGCATTCGGCCCAGGTAGACTTTCCACCTTCGTTTTCTTCTGCGATCAAGTCACTCAGCTCGGCGAGCTCTTCTTCGACCAGTGGGTCGGTAGTGGGAGTGTTATTCATCGTTGCAATTGCTGCTCTCGCTTCTTCTTCCCTTCCCGCACCAAGCAAGAAACGTGGTGATTCAGGAAGGAACAGGACTCCAATGCAGAGAATCAAACCCCTGTAGTGTAACGCAGATTAAAACAATCGTCAGCTCCGGCGTTCACTCTCGCATTCAGATCAAATGAGAGAAAACGAACCAAAGTAGCTGAAGGCCTACCGGTACACGCCAACTTGCGCTTCCTTTTACTGCGTGACATGCGATATCCAAGATGTACGAGAAGAAGATACCGGTGATGATCCTATCGTGGCACAATTGTCATGCTACAGTCGTCAACACCAATGTTCCAAATGCCCACTCACTGAACCTGATAAAGTACAACCAAGAATCCTCTCAGTGCTTTAGGCGCTGCTTCACCGTTATAGAGTGGCACAATCGCTGACATTGCGCCAACACCCAAACCTGTCGATGAAACGAAGTCAGCGACGTTTCTTTTGCGCTCTCCAGTAGTAGTAGAAAGGAACAATTTCTCACCTGCAATGAAACGACCAGCCATGAGTTGTCCAATTGAGGTCTCCGACGCGGTCTGAATGATGATGCCAATGGTGAAGGTGAAAGACCAGACAAAAATGGACCACTTCCTTCCGAACCTATCCGAGGTAAATGCTTGAGCCAATGATCCAAAGAATGTGCCAGCTTGAAGTGTATAGGTATTGGGACGTGATTAGTGTCCGTCGCTGAATGCGCAGATAGAGAGCGAGCTTACCGGAAAGCAAAGAGGTAATCTCAGATTGTTGAGTCGCAGACAGATTAGGGGTGCCGTCTGCCAGAGGAGTTCCAAACCGAGTCTGGAAATCAGGCATAATCAAACACCCAGAGATAACACCGATATCGTATCCAAAAAGGAACTGTGTAGTAAAAGACAGCGAAGTCAGCGCTGGGATTGGAGGCGATGACGTTCTCCGGTTGTCCGGTAAAACGTCAGGCTGAGACGGAGAAAGAAAAAACATAGAACTCACTCCACCGAACGCAACAAAGAAACAGAAAACTGTGGACAGTGAAGCATATCAGTGAGATACCCTAGGTAAGGGAAAAGCAACAGACCCGGGCTTACAGATAACTTTCGCATTCTTCATCAAGTTTATTGCGTTGCTGGTATCCGGTTTGCTATTATTGAGCTCTCCTTTCTCGACATGATCGATATGTTGTTTTTCCGGTTTAGCCTGAGGTGGGGAAGCAGACACAGTCGACATTGTGCTGGTGCTGGAGTTGCGGAGAGGAAGTGGGGGGTAGAAACAAACAGCGAGGCGAAGGAACGCGAGATTTTAGCTTTGTCTACCACCACACTGGACTTCCCCTTACGGAAATTGTACCTGGGTGGATCATGCAGGTCATCGAAGGTCATCGAAGGTCATCCGACAACAACAAAAGTAGTCTAAATCGAGGCGCACCCGGGATTTCCGGTCCACCCACTGCCTTCTCGCGCTGACGGGGGGACCACGCGTGTCGCTGGCTGTCTGATGAGCTCATCGTTCCGTTACCATCAAGGATACCTCTCCACAAGAAGCGATAACCCCATCAGTTCAGCTGGGATGAGAGTGTGCCCTGGGGGTCTTACAGAAGATGACGCGGGGGGATCAGAACAGCGTTGATCAGCGAGAGAAAAAAAAGCCTAACAGACACAGATAGGAGCACCGATAGGAGCGACCAGAAAAACATCTAAATTAGGCTATTATTTCGATAGCAGGATCACCAGATCTCTTCCCCTCTTCCCATGGAGATAAAACACCTGTTGTTTTGCGAAAAGGGCTGTTACAACAACACAACATTGGGCTTTGATATCTCAGACTGGTAGACGAGGGCTATATTTAACTTACTAGCCCAATTCTGATAAGGTTGAATCTCCAAATAAGGAAATGACGGACGAGGCAAGGTCAGATCGCCCGGTTGCAGGGTTGCAAGCAAACCCGACTAACTCCCTGGCGTATGTTGCATAATCTCATTCTGGACCACACATAGCAGTACTGTACCATTTTATATGTACATTTCGGTGAGGGACTATTTCTCCTTTCGCTCTATAACTGGCTTTTCAGATGCAATCCCGAGGAGCAGCAGTGGCTTCAAAAGAACAACAACGTCAATCACCTCTTTCCAAAAAAGAGACTCTCTTTTTTCTTTCACCCTTCACTAACACGTCCTTGGATTGACGAGCTTTTTAGAATTTCCATTCATAGCGTTTTGGGAGAGTAAGGCTCAAGTGAAGACAATCAGAGGTCTTGGTTCGCATGTGGGCATCGTTGAGGGCAACAGAGACGACAGCATCCTTCTCACCTTTCAGGCGTGCTGTTGTGTCACTTACTAATACAGACGAAAGCTAATCTACACCACCGCTCTTTCCCTTTATGTTCTCTGTTAAAGGATGACCTAAATTTAATGACAGAGCTGCATCCCTCTAGCAGCACCACTTCCACACTTTGTTTCATGGGGCCTAGAGGGATTCTTGCACCTCTCTCAACACCCTCTTCTCCCCCTTACAATATCAATGCTTCTCTTTTATAATTTGATGTTCCCTCGTCACCTTGAGAGAAGAACTAGAAACAAGAATCTTTTCCTCCACATAATCAGATGCGCTGTCTGCTGCCGACAGAACAGGTCTTTGTTCGACTTGATCATCAAGGAAGCTTCAAAATGGTGCCAACTTCAAATTTCTAGGATACCAGATGAAAATATTTTGTTCAACTATCCTGATAATCTTGCCGAATTCGTTTGGCTTGTTGCGCTCCGAAGAAGATGGGGTTGGTGGATGGGATGGCGGTGTGTGTGTACATGGAGAGCTGGAAGGCTACCGAATAGGAACCGTAAGGGAATGAACTGACAGTTTTCTGATTTTCTTTAAATTTTCCTTCAATCTTAAGCATGTTCAGATTTTACTCCTAGATCTCATACCAAAAAAGCTCAGGTGCTGGCTGCACGTCGCTCCGCCGGTTTTAAGATTTCTGAGCATAGGCGCGACGATCTAGTTCAGTCTGGAATCGTTTGAAGTTACTTCCAGCTCTCTTTATTGTGTTGATGAGATATTTTCCCACTAGCCAGATTTATAGTTTGGAATCATTGTTTTTTTCTTGCCACACCCAGCGCAGGGGTAGAGAGAGGCACGGCCCTCGACACTATATTTCTCTCAACAGCTTGAATCTGCTTCTCACCAAATCTTTTCTCATCAATCTGCAATTCAACGCTCTTTTTCAGCTCACTCTCATTCTCACGAAGCTAGCCTTCCCTTTCATCCAAATCCAACAAACCTTCCCCTTCGAAACGCGTCGTTTTTAGTGTCTTCCTCAGCCCCCTTTCTGGCCATTCAAACAAACAGGGACGGCAGCCCAGCACAACAACAACGACAGCAGCAGATAGCAGGATGACTCTGAAGGTGCAGCTGGGACATGCTTTGGCTGCTGGAGGTAGCCATAAAAAGAGGCTGGTGTACGACGCAGACGGGTTGCAGAAGAAGGCAATCGTTCTTCCGTCAGTCCTGCTTTTCGCCCTTCAGCTTGCCACTCGTTTCCTTTCAACGATTCTGACAATGAACATTCTTTTTATTACTGCGGTGTGTTGCTTTCAGGATTAATATTGACACGACAAGCAAATCAACCACAACCGGTACCACTACCGCTCTGGCTAGTACGTGTCGTTCCTTCTTCTCTTTTCTGACTGTGATGCACCTGTAGCTCACCAGTCTGATAATTTGCTTCTGTAGCTACGGGTACGACAACTGCAACGACATCAGGTACGCAAATCTTTGATCTTGTTTGCGTGTTTGCTATTTTCCCACTCCGCAGAATCTGGGCTGCGCGTGTTTGCCCCCTTTCCTAAACAGAGGTTGACTAACTCAACCTCTTTTCTCGTCCCCATGTAGCCACTCCAGCGGTTATTGTTGTTACGTCAAAGTCTTCAACCTCGTCAGCTTTAGCTTCTTCCACTTCTTCTTCTGCCTCGACGACATCGAGCACCAGCAGCATCGCCACGACCAGCAGCAGCACCTCAGCATCAACAACCTCAACCAAGCCCCTCTCAACAGCCAGCATAGTCACTTCCAAGGCAACGTCAGCCACTTGTAGGTTCTTTTTTGACTTCATATGACGAACTCTGGCTCAGACGCGTCTTCCTTGCTGTCTTAATTTTCCCACGCCACATCTTTCGCCCTCAGCGTCAACGTCCTCCTCCTCCTCCTCCTCTTCATCCTCTACCAGCACCTCTTCCTCATCTGCATCTCCGTCAGCATCAGCAGTATCATCTGGCACTCTTTCATCTACCGCAACTACTGCGATTGCGATTGGTGCGTCGGTGGGAGGGGTAATTGTCCTCATTTTGATTGTTGCCTTCTTCCTCCGCCGACGATCGAAATCACGCAACCGTCGTCTTGAAGACCGTCACTTCGACGAAATTGGAAACGCTGATTTGCACGAGAGAGAGCCGGAAGAGAAATACGACTTGAATGAATTTAGGGCTGGAGGGGCTGGTGCCGGCGTAGGGGCTGGATTCTATGCCTCAAAGGAGATGCAGAGTGAGATCTCCTTAAATCAACCTGCTATGGATCCTTGGAGTGGTGGTGGAAGCACAGCCGGTTATGGTCCCCAACAACCCTCGTATCCACCAATGGGCTACGTGGGTGAGGGAATGTACCCATCTTACCCACCTGTCGTCGTTATGCCCCAGCAGCCTCAGATGGATTACTACCCGCCTGCTCAGCCTCAAGGTCAAGAGTTCTTCGCCGCCATGCCGATGCAGCAGCAGCAACAGCAACACGTTGTTGACGACCAACAACAGCAGCAACCGCAGCAATTGGCGCCTGAAATGGCTGGTGCTGATGTTCCCGGTGGAGCTATGGATGAACAGGGCCTTTTGATGAGTGTTGTCAGAGGTTTCACTCCTAGTTTGGGTGATGAGCTAGGTGAGCTCGCCCTTATTTGCTGCAGTTGGTGATATACGTTACTGACAGGCCATTCAATTTCCGTCCGTGTCCACAGCTATCCAACCGTTCATTCCGCTTCTTCTTCATCAAACTTATGATGATGGATGGTGTCTCTGCTCAAACCCAGCCAACGGCGAACGTGGTGTTGTTCCAAGAGATTGTCTCGGCCCATACCAAGCTCACCTTGTCCCAGCTGGCTCTCCGCAACTTCAACAACAAGGATCTGCACCTGAATCACATCCTCAGCAGTCACCCGCTGCTGCTGGCAGAGCTAGTTATGATCGCCCACCATCCTCTGCTGGTCACCACGATGAAGGGGCGATGTCACACTCAACGTCTTTACGAACACTCCCTGAGATTCCAAATTCTACACTTTTGACCATGCCATCTTCAACCTCATCCTCCGCTCCTCCACCTCCAAGCACTAGTTCCGGTGCCTACCCGCCAGAGAAACATGGATTCAACCTTCCATCTGGCAAACCTGGTTTCATGAACTCTGTTGCTGCGTCTACTCCTCTTCCTGCCTCACCACAATCGAGTCCAACGAAGAAGCCTGCTTATCAACCAAGACCAAGCTTTGAATCCACAGGTAGTGTTTCTAATATGAGGACTCTAACCAGCACCCAGCCACCTATGCTCGGTAAACTTGACATTGAGGACAGTGGATTTGGAGCCTTAAGTCCTTTCTCTGACCCTACTCCGGCTGTTCCAAGGTGAGCTCTCTTCTCCTTTGCCTTTCGCACAGGATGGTGGTTGCCGTAGCTGACAGTGTTCGCGCCCCTCTTCAGATCCAACACCCTCACGAGTCTGTCCAATGCCGAGAGATTAGAAAGGAGGTCTTCACTGATGGACAGCGCAAGGGCTGCTAGCTCTTTCTTGGATGGAAACAACTAGTCCCCGTCATTCTACACATGTTTTCTTGTCGATCCTTTTCTTTTATTACAGATTTTTTTCTTCTTCGCTTGTGTAATTTAAACGACAGATGGTCGCATGTACATATGGACACGGACAGTTCTGCGACTGGATCTCTGAACACACCTTCTCCTTTGCTTCAATTTCGAGCCTCCTTTTGTCATTACCACTTTGTTTCTTGATAGCTCTTTGGCTGCACTTCTTTATTCGTCGTAACATATGCGTCCCTGTCTCCAACTTTCTGGAATTTCTCGACACTCCTAGCAAGCGTCATTGCTGAATTCATGGGATTTCCAATATCTTCTTGTTTAAACCATGTTCTTCAAGCTGGCTGGAAAGATCTGTTTCTTTTGTTTCTTTTTGTCGAGATAAGACAGCATGCCACCGAATGAAAAACAGTCTCGTACCGCTGCACGGGTAGCAATAATCACCCATCGTTCCACTTCCCCAACCAATTTCATCTAATCTCCGTTCGGATCACCAAACTTCAGTCGTTCCTATCCAGGACTACCTCTGGGTATTAGGCCCACGATGGATTGGTCCAGTCGTTGTGAGAGGAACGACAGGTATTCGATCCGAGCCCTTGCTGTACGTTTTCTCTTGTTGGCATACGGATTACCCTTCCTTCGAACATTTCTCAGCGCGATATATGTTCTTTATGTTATATACAGGAGGAACTGGGTATTGAGGGGCTTGATGAAGATGAGGGTTTTGTCGACTCTCTCCCTTATCCAAACCAACAGCAGCGACATCAGGTTTGTCCGCCATACACGCAACAAAAACCCGGTGACTTTAGATACAGTAGTGACAGTGAACTATATGATGAGGCTGGTGAAGTAGAGTCTGAGGAAGGAGGAATGGATGACATCGAGCAATCCTTCCAAAGTCAGTCGAAGCATCTCGCGCATGTTACTTTCCGGTACTGACCCTCTGCTCTTCTTAAAGATGCCTCTTCTTCTCCTACTTCAGGCAGATATATAAAGATTGCTCAGCCTCAACCACATCAGGGATTCGTCCGAACCCTGGCATACAATCCGACCCTCAGAAGACAACTTTCTCCATCTCATCCTCAACCCAATCATCTCCGAAGTGGTCCTGTTCATACACCATCAACAACAATGACACATCCCACCAATCAACCGCGCTACCAAGCACAATCTCAGAGAGCTGGTCCAAGTCAAAAATTGTATTCGTACCAGCCAGAGAACCAACATGAAGAAGCAGATGAGATAGAACAATTCGACGAGTTTGATAACGAGTTTGGAGACGGGACTGATATCTTCTTTGCGGAAGAATCTTGTAAATATTCTTAATCCCTCGTAAAAAGTTCCCTTATCGCTGACAGTGTGCTCACCCTCTCGTAAGTACAACAACGCCCCCAGCCATTCCTCTCCGCGCGAGAAGCCCCTGATTGTCATCCACCGCCTCAGATTCCAACAAAAAGAAAATTTTCTACCGATCCACAGAGAATTGGAGGTGATCCATTGTCCTTCAAATCCGGTGCGAGACTTGTTCCTTGCACTGCACTTCGTGAGTATGCAGTATCTGAAGGACTCGAAGCCTATTGTTCTGACTCCACTTCTTTTCTGACTTTAAAACAGCCGACAGATATCGTTCTTTGTTTAAGTTCAGATTGTTCAATGCAGTTCAATCCACGTGCTTCGAAACGGTGAGATTATTTCATTTGCACATCTTGTCCTCTCCATCTAAAACTAATGATTTATTTCTACTTTCAGGCTTTGAGGTCGAATGAGAACATGGTCATTTCTGGTAAGTTTCTTGAGACTGTGAGACATAGTTGCGCATATGGTGACTACGGCTGTTCTCACAGCTCCTACCGGGTCAGGTAAAACTGCAATCTTCGAATTGGCAATTATTAGACTTTTGGAGAGCTCTGATAGAGGCAAAGTTGTTTACATGGCACCGACCAAGGTGAAATCCGCTGTTTTGCGACTAGCTCACTGAGACTGACCCGTTCGTTGTACCTTGCGGTAGGCGTTGTGTACCGAGCGAGTAGTTGATTGGAAGGCTAAATTCGGAACATTGGGTGTTAAGGTCTTGGAGTTGACTGGCGACACAGAGTGGCAAGCTGTCTTAACGCAAGAATGTAGGGATGCTGGCATCATCATCACAACGGTCAGTCGCACGTTCTTCAGTGCACTGTCGACTCACTGAAACGAGACTTCTTGATTTTGTTAGCCTGAAAAGTGGGACTCGATCACCAGAAGATGGAAAGATATTCAGTCGCCATCATCTTCAGTCTTCTCGTCGCTGGTAAGTGGCTGTTCGCGTCTCCCGTGCTGGCACTACTGGATCTCGAGCAACGTTTGATTTGATTGCTTTCTTTAGTCTGTCTTTTTGATCGACGAAGTTCACATCTTGCATGAAAAATCCAGAGGCGCAACACTCGAAGTCGTCGTTTCAAGAATGAAGACGCTTGGGAAGGGAGAAGTCAGATTTGTAGCATTGAGCGCTACTGCTCCTAACATTGACGATGTTGGGAAGTGGCTGAGACCTGAGAGGGGTGGAAATAGTAGCGATTTGGCTGATTTGGGTTCAGCGAGGGTTTTCAAGGTGAGTTTCGTCTCATTTCTTCATGTGCCACCGTCTGTCTGATTAGAATCTTCTAATGTAGTTCGGTGAAGAGTACAGAGCTTGCAAACTAACTCGGCATGTCTTAGCCTTCCCGAAAAAAGATGGCCAGAATGATTTTGTGTGGCAGAAAAGCCTGGAATACAAGGTGTTTGGTATCCTTAAAGATCATGGTGAAGGAAAACCAGTAATGATCTTTGCTTCGTACGTTGTCCTCTCTATGCGTCTCAAGTTGATCTTTGATTGTGAATCTCTGTTATTTTCCTTTCTAGTACGAGGAAAGGAACCGCTTCATGTGCCGAGCAACTGGTCAAAGAATATTCAACGTCAGAGATCTCATGACGCCCACCTCGTTTCGCTCTGATATTAATTTCGATTTGTGTTTTCATTAGTGCGACTGAGAGGCGCGAACCGCTTCCTTGGAAAGCGACCAGGGCGTAGGTGATCTTTTGGTCCTCGATCGTTTGTTCCCTTGTTGACGAGTTCTACTCTCTTAGAGTGATGCATTCTTTTGTGGACAGGAAGTTGGCCGGTGCGCATTTTTACTTTAGTTTAGAACTGTGATCTAGATGCTTATTATTATGGCCGTACAGATCTCGTATTATCTGGTGTTGCGTATCATCATGCTGGTCTGGACATGACTGATCGAAGAGCAGTTGAAGCTGGCTATTTGAATGGCTCAATCATGGTCATTGTATCCACATCAGTGAGTACTAGAATTGAACCTTGCACTAATGATTACGCATGACTCTAAATCGTAATCTTTTAGACCCTCGCCGTGGGTGTCAATCTTCGTAAGTAGCTCTTCTCTATTCTTGGACGACCCCAAACTTTAAACTTCTAACCTTCTCTTCTTTGCCGAGAAAACAGCTGCACATACTGTTGTAATTCTAGGAACCAAATTCTATAACGGCCCAGTCTTGACTGACTACTCAGATCTCGGTCAGTCGTTCTCATGCTTCTGTCGGCTGTGTATAAACTGTGATCGGGGCTACATCGTGGTCACATGGTACAGATATCACTCAAATGGTTGGAAGAGCTGGGAGACCTCAATTTGACAAGACTGGTACCGCTATCATTGTCACAGAGCAAGGTCAGGAGAGAAAAGTAAGTGCTTAAGGTCAAGATTCCCACATATATAAGCTAAACAATTAGCTTCTTGACTGATTAATTTTATTTCATTGGGTACCTTTTTCAGTATGACCGCTTGACTAGTGGGGGAACAATACTTGAGTCCAGTTTACACGAGGTAAGTCTTGACTCAACATCTGCCTGCGTCTACCTTGGGTTGAAATGTTTACTGTATCACAGAATATTACAGAGCATATAAATTCTGAGATAGGAATGAAAACCTTCGATTCGTTGGCTGGCGCTCAGCACTGGCTTCGAGAGTGAGCCTCATGTCTGTCAGCTACCTTGTTTGTAGTGAGTTCTAATGTGAGGCCCTTTCTGGCCTGGTTTGACCTAGCTCTTTTCTATTCATTCGAATCCAACAAAATCCACAGTATTATGCGACGAGACTGGGCGCTGCGGGGGAGCTTACGGCAGCTGAACGTTTGGAACATTTCGTGGAGGTAATCTCTCTAGAGGCCAATCCATCGATTCTTCGGTTATATTGACCAATGTTCAATTCCAGGATGCTGTCAAGAATTTGGAAATTTCAGAAATGGTCAAAAGCGAGAGTCTAGATGACAATTCGTCCTACATCAAATCATCTCCTTTTGGAATTATCATGGCCCGAGGTTATATTCGTGAGTCATCCCGTATAATATTTTGGATGGAGTAGCAAATATCCTATTTGTATTCTTTTGAACAGGGTATAAGACAGTGAGTAATGCTGTTACGAGGTGTTGATATAACTGGGTGATTGTTTCTTCGCGACAGATGTGCCTCCTTCTAACTATTCCTTCAAAAGCGACCTTTAAAGATGTCTTTGAGGTGTTGTGCAAGTCAGAGGAGTCAGTGTGGAGTACCCAAATTTCTCACTATAAGACTCTGACGCTTGCTTCGTTCCTTCAGGTTTTCTGACATCAGGCTCAGGTCTGGCGACAAAACTGCCTACAAAAAGCTTGCAGCACATCCTGACATCAGGTTCACTTACAAAAAGGTGGAATCGTAAGTTTTTTTTTCCTCTTTGAGTCGTTCCAGATGTTGACGCTGCTGACATTGCTGACGATGCTTGTCTGTCCGTCAGTACATGGGAAAAGATCAGCATCCTCATTCAAGTAAATCTCGCAGCTATATCTCTGTCTGACGTCAAAATTGAAGGCCAACCAATGTTGGAAGCTTTGGGAATCTTGTAAGTGCTTTGACTCTCTGGAACTTTGCAGGATTTAAACTCACAAAATGTTTGTTTTCAGCAAAAATGCAACCAGGATTGTTAAGGCGTTGATCGAGGTTGGTGTCGAGAAGGTATGAAGTCTAATCTCGTCTCAGAGGAAAAGATATTCTTAACTTACTCTACCACCAGAGATGGGGTGCTTTGATCAAGAATGGTGAGAACAACTTAAAAACAAGGTTCTCCTTCCGCAATCGCTGATGGGTTGTTCCTTCAGGTTCTGAACTCTTGAGGTGTCTGAGTGCGAAAGCATGGGAGGGACGGGGATCAGTCGTGCTTCGTCAAATCGATAAACTGGGAGAAAAATCATTGAAGTGGGTCGTTTTGCCATCGATGGTGCTTGTGTTCTGACAATGACTCACATGTGTACTTGCAGAATTCTCGGACAAAATGGCATTCATACATTTGCCACCTTGAATGATCCACGCAGGATTGAACTTCTTTTGAATAGAAATCCCCCCTTCGGAAATGATGTGAGTTGGATTTTCTCAGCTCAGCCAGAAAGTTGTCTTACACTCCGGGTACCTAGATCGTCGAGCAAGTTAAAGCTCTTCCTCATTTTTCTCTCACATTGAAGTAAATTTCTTGTTCTTGTGAGAAGCCAGTTCCGAAATGACAGAGACTATGACCCGACTTCTAGTGAAAAATCTGTTGCGACGAATGGAGGTGCTGGTCCAGTCGAAATCACAATTGGTATGGCTGGTTAGTTCATCATCAGATTCTAGGTACTTACAGACTCTCTTACACAGATATCACTGTTGGAGTGGTACTCGGGAAGAGGGCGAAGAAGAAAGCAAAATCATTCCTTCAAGTATCTGTTCTTGTCATCACATCTGATTTGGAGTTGATTGATTACCGGCGATCACCCGCTCGCTTCCTTCAAGAGCCTAAAACTTACTCTGTCATATGTCCATTGACAAGTCCAAGCCGTGAGTCTCTCTTTGAAACCAGTGTCAAAATGATACATTTATGACTGTATAATCACTCATCTTCTTGCCTTTCTATGCTCAGAGAGAGTCAAGGTGTTCGTCGATTGCGATGATTACGGTACACTAAGCAATTTATTTCCTACTTGACCTATGGTTACCGACTCTAAGTGATTATGCGTCTTTCGTTAGCTGGCATTGGCGTCAGTAAGACATTCCACCCCCAAGTTGATGCGTTGGAATATCCTGTGCCGGATACAAAACCGAAGACAAGTGATAGGGACATTCAAGATCCTCAAGAAGTCATGCACCATGAGATGGAAGAAGTAGTGTCGGAAGAAGAACAGGGCTGGAATGAGAACGATGCAGTCGTGTGTCAGAGAGAGGTGAACGCTGGAGATAGGATTGGTACGTTGTCTATTCTGGTTTGGGGTGTGCCTTCTTCTTATATTGGCCCAAATATCTTTGAAGTGGCTCCTGAGTTTTCAAGAAACCAGAAGAGTCCCTTTCGTGAAGAGGCGAAAGCTGAACGGTTACCTAACGGCAGATGGAAATGCGGGCATACATGCAAGGCAGGTGCCCTATCCTGTGGCTCTGATCCACTCCATAACTAACTCCGTTTGTATTCAGGACAAGACCTCATGCTCTCATCTGTGGTTTGCTATCAATCATTTCTCCCGCTTTCTTACCTTTGGTGAGCACTCTGACCTAATCTTTTGTCCTTCTCCTACCAAGCTGCCGTGAAGGAATGAAAGCACCTCCAAAACGAAAATTTATTTCAGCCTCGAAGACCATCGATGATAACGAAGGTATACCTAATGCAGAGGTAGATGCAGAACCCCTGGTCGCAACTTCCATCTCTGGCCCCACAGTCACTCACAAGCCCGAATCAAAGTCTACAACATCACAAAACATGGACTCACACTTAAAGTTGCTCCATGATATAAATGCTCGAACTAAAACTGGTGTCCTCGGAGCCAAATTCTCCCTACCCAGGGGAGCCCCAGTTGCTCAACAGATCTTGGATGAGGACGAAGATGATGATGAGATGCCTGCAGTCAACGACCTTATTGCTCAAAGCAATTCAGAAACTTCCGATGCGATTGCAGCCCTGAGACAGAAGAAGTATGTCTTAGCCGGTCTGGTGCGTAATAAGAACCCAGGCCAAGCTTCGTCGAGAAGAAGCACAACACCTTACCCGCCAACTGTCTCTCGAATCAACTCCAGACGTGTCAATAATCAATCTAAAGATGAATCCTCTACCGCATATGTTGACATTGAAAACAAAAACGCTATTATGACGAGAACAGAGAATGAACTTACTGACCATGACGTGCAAGGTGAAAGGAACCCAGAAGCAATCTTGTACGTACATCTTAGTCTTCTGGTGATCTCATGAATTCATTATGATTTGTCGACTTTTCATTACAGACGAAGTATGAGCGATTCAAACAAAAGAAAATGTGACGTATCATCGATCTTCGCATCCTCATCTCGGCAGTCCGAAGACCCAGAACCTGGATTCAACGATTCATGGCGTGAGGTTGATGTTGAAAAAGAATCTGCTCCTGTCGCTTCATGTAACAATCAGACCAAACAAATCTCTGTTGGTAGTGTAGAGATGGAGGATGATGACGATTTGTTTGGGCTGAGAGCTTACTTGCCATCACCTTCGCCTCCTCCAAGAAATCCACATGAGGAAGATTACTCCATTGTCGG
The DNA here is from genome assembly GCA_014825775.1 of Krasilnikovozyma curviuscula. Classification (NCBI taxonomy): domain Eukaryota; kingdom Fungi; phylum Basidiomycota; class Tremellomycetes; order Cystofilobasidiales; family Mrakiaceae; genus Krasilnikovozyma; species Krasilnikovozyma curviuscula. The sequence goes on from MVAQ01000003.1 coordinate 185,035, forward strand.
CCCATCTCATTCTCAGGTCCATGTTCCAGAGAAACGTATAGCATCGCCATTTTCCTTAAGTCCCACACGCCAATCAACCTCTTCGGGCACGTCAGAACTCAAGAAACGACGTGTGAGCCCTCACTCTTCAATGTATCATCAAGTTACATCACCGCAAGTTCTATACAGTAACCACGATAAAGATAGACCTAAGACCCTTGAAGAAGATTTTGACGAGCTACAAGTAAGTCCAAACTACTGATCACTCACTGTGTCCCCGAGATTGACTTTCACGCTGTGAAACAGGCTTTTATTTTCGGCGGTGGTGTCGAAATAACTGATGACAGAGATTCCGCTCACGCTGTATGATTTTGAAGGTTCCTTAGACTAGCCTTACTTTCGTTTTCGATGACATCTATTATCTATCATTTTGATGGTGCCAAATCTTTCTAAGATCCAATCTACCTGATCATACTTATAGACTGCACCGAGCACAGACCAAACCTCTGGCTAGGAGATACAAGAGCCAGTGGTGACTCGTACTCCGTCGAGACAGATGGCGTGCCAAGACGCAGTAGATTTCCGACGTTGTCTTTGGTGGAGATTGGAGCTGAAAGTAGAGGGTTGAGGATTGTTTGAATTCGGAGTAGTGAGATGCCTATCAGTTTAGTGATGGCTGCCGTCAAAGTTTGCTGGTCAATTGAAAGCATCTCAGCCGACTAAGGAAAGGTAAAATAGTCAGGACCACCTGGTTATAGGAAATCATGTGAAATGCTGCTGACTCACTTTTGCAAGAAGATCCTTCTGAACAGTCGACCACTCTTCATCGGATCCACACACTTGCTTCAGGAACATCACATCCCACAGGCTCTGAGTGACTTCCATTTCGCCAGCCATCCCGTTCCAATTAGGCAAAGCAACCACCGATTTTGTGAACTCTTGTAAAAGCTCTGGGACCGTTGAATCTGATGACGACGCTGGTGGTAGTCCTAGTTTGAGTATTGCCGAGACGATGTTTTGTAGCGAAGTCAAGACAGAGCGTGATGGAGATGTAGGAAGTAGTAGGGAAGGGTTTTCCGGCACAGCTACAATATTCAATTTTAGAAAGACGTCTACAAATGGCGGTTGAGATCTTACGAACCTTTCCATAGGAGGCTCTTTACTCCAACGTTGACACCTTTCTTGCCCTTTGCGATCCGTTGTCGATCACTGAAGATGCACTTGACGGCATCTTCCACGACACCCTGCCTCCATCGGACAAGACTCTTTTTGTAGATGATGTTCAGTTCTTCAGCAAGAGCGATTCCACTGAAAGCTGGTAGAGACGAGAGATGCAGCGAGACGCGGCCGACGAAAATTTCTGAAGCAACTTCTGAGAAAAATAAGTCGTACCAGTGAGCAAACGAAGAAGATTCACAGCGTCGAGGCACTCACCTCCACTGTCGTCGTCTTTGACAAAGGAGCCTAGCCAAGATCCCAACGAGCTCCACATTTCTCCAACCATCTTTTCCTCCTCTTTCCCTCCGACATCCCGTTTCAGAACCTTCAGGTCTTCATCCACAGACACCAACCACCTTTCGACTTCTTGAAGGACCTTATCTACCCCGGGTGTACGTCCATGCACCTTCTTACCCAGTTGACTCTTGTACAATGGGAAGTTGGAAGATGATGCTGGTAGAACAGACGGAGTAGCGAAGGTGTACTCTGCGACGGACTTAGTCGTTGAATCTGCTGAGTTTTCTTCTTCGAGTCCCTTCTTCACCGACGACTGGATGTCAGACTTGATAGTTTCCATCGATGTGGACCAAATGTACTTCAGTCTTTCTTTCCACAGATCCTCGAACACGGTCTTGACGCTGGCGACTTCTTCAGGCTTCATTCCACAGGAGTCAAGTGAGAGTAACACGGAAACTCGGAGTCGCGACAGAGACTGGACTGATACGAGATGGGAAAGAACTTCTGTCAGCCGGGAGGGAAGAGCCGTCAATTGGGCCGACAACCATTTCGTGAGAATGACGTTGACATCAAGAGATGGTGAAGGAGATGACTCGGTATTGGGAGTGTGAAGGAGGGGTGTGAAAGACAGGATCTCTGCTGGAAGGTATCGCAGAAGGATTGCCGATGAGGGCAACTTCTTGAGCAAAGTTACAGTCGTGATATGTTCTCCCAGACCGTCATTGACTTCTTCTTTCTTCGCAGCTGGAAACGAGATGGAAGATGACGACGAAACGGATCTGTTGAACACCGGTGCTGGATATGCGAAAGGCATGCTGATGCTGGCCAATCTAGAGACTCTTCGCTTGTGGCCTTTGCGGGTTGGAGTCGTATGAGTTGGATCAAAGGAGTCCGTTTCTTCTTCAGCGTCAACTTCATTGGATTCTGGAATGGTTGTTGCGGCATCGCTGACGGTTGGGACTTCACCCGCTTCAAGGAGCTCAATGAGACGTTCGATGAGACTTTTGTTGTCGTCCGTAGAGGTCGGTGCGAAGACTTGACGGGAAAGATGCAATGTTGACCCAAGAATCTCGACTAGCGACAAGAAGACCCTCTCAACTTCCTTCTCCGTGTGTTCCACCAACGAAATGGAGCGAAGAGAAGCATTTGATGCTCTTCTATCTGAAAATCCAACCTTCTTCTGGGATTTACTACCTTCTCCCACGCTGATCACTGATCCACTACGACCTCGACCGTGCCCAACCCCACCAGATCCAGAGTTGGCGGCCGCGTCTACTAGGCCCGACAACACCTTCGCTCTTTCCTTCAAGACTGCATCGAGTGCTTCTGGTAAACCAAGACCACCGAGACCGACGGCAACAATAGCAGCGGTGGCCCTTGACAAGTCGATGGCAGAGAGGGAGGTCGAGCGTAGGCTGGTGATGGCTCTAGTCGATATTTCAGTTTTAAAAGATGGTAAAGAGAGGTGCAGTTTCGAGAGAAGTGGTTGAAGGTTGATTTTGGAGGATGATGTAAGGTCTTCGTCGATAGTTTGTTGCTGTTCAGGTGTACTTGTGACGTGTGTGACTGTGCGGCAGAGCAACCACAGGAACGCTGCTTCAAGGTATTCGCTCCTTTCTAAGAACCTCCAGAGAGTTTCGGGGGCATCTAACAGAAGTTTAGTGTAAGCAGCTTGGCGCAGGACGTCTTCTTTTGGCATTTCAGTCTCGCCAGAGTTATCCTCGTTTGCTTGGCCAGCTGTCTGAGTGTCGTCCCCTAAGTGCTGACATTTGGCTCTGATGCTGGAGAGACCCATTGAGAGTTGTTGCGATGAAGATGAAAGTGTGGAGAGAGCGTGGGAGGAAGATAGCAAGTCTCGATATCGTGCACCGACGAGAAGACGAAGCGTTTGGCGCGAGGTTGAAGCAGCAGTCCTGTGAAAGCACCAGAACCAGAGCAGTAGAAATCAGCACCGAACGTGCACTACTAGAGACCCAACGAAGCACTTCCTCAGCCCGTTCCACCGCAGCTCACCCTCATCTTCTTGCACGTCTTCGCGCAGAGCTGAGCACTACAAGAAACAGAAGAGAACTCTTACGATAATTTCCCTTCCAGCCTCTTCACCTCACCGACAGTCATCTTCCTGAAAGCATCATCTGGGTCCACAATCATCGACGCACCCGTCTTCTCATCCTTCGTCAGCGGAAGAGGTGCTTTTTCCTTCTCTGGGAATATTGACGGCCTTCGAGGGGGCTCTGGTCGGCTTGGGCTCTTCAGCCCTGCTGCTGCTGACCCTGCTAGTTGTGGTATAGGGAGGAGAGGGATTGAGGGGGCATGGCGTCTGTGTTTTGTTGCGTTGGGAGTCGCCATTTTTGAGGAAAGGAAAGATGAGAGGGGAGATGGTTCGGCTCGTTGTCCTTCTGTCAAGCCTGGTTGCCCACCAAGTGTAGGACTGGATAGCCTCTATGTCACAGACAGAGTCTTGAGTGAGATCTCACAACCTGATGAATCCAGCAAAAGAGGTCGTCAGTCGGCCCTTCCTGCTGCTCGGGTCGCGATTGCCTTCCTCCTAGAAGTTGCCAGCTACCTTGCTCGCTGTACGTTGACTCACCTAGCCTTGACTTCTATCTATCCGTACGGAACAGCTGGCTTCCCTGCCAGCAGTCAGGTAGCTTGGACTTGCTTTCTGCGTTGAGCGTTGCTGGTCTGTTGCCTGTCGGGATGGACAATTGGACAATGTGGCGCTGTCGATGCAGTTCATTAGGTACCCACTTGGTTAAGAGCTATTGCCTTTTCGTAGAGCTATCAAGTTCACCTGATTTTATTTTCTCATATTCCCTTTTAGTGGACCGGTCCATCAGTTACCAAAACAGGTCCAGAAGTCAACGATGTCATGAAGGGACGAGCAGCTCGTTTTAATTCCCTTGTGCCTTGTTCTTATCCAGACTATTTCAGAAAAAGAGCCTACTCAATCATCCTGCTCTTGAGCTCCTCAGGGTCTCCACTAATCGGGATCATATCTTTTGCCTTGAGATTGGTAGGACATGATCTACAGGAGAACCATGTGCCATCTATACCGTAGGATTTGAAAACAAATTGAGTTGAAATTCCCTCTCTTTCTGCTGGGTTTTTCACTCACTTCTACGGGTCGAACAGTCACCGCAGTCGTGAGGAAGAACGAGATGACACTTGCTCACCTATGTCATCTTCCACGCCAGAACACTCTACTGTTTCGGATGTGGGCGAGAGTATCTACAAAAAATTGTCTCAAATAATATCAGAGGCCTCTTCACTCTCTTCGAGAAACCATGTGCTGTAGCGCTGAGCCGTTTCAGGTAAACACGGCCGCTGAGTTTCTCCTGTCTGGACTTGTTGAGACCGCTTGCTTACCTTGCCGGTCCCCCCAAACTAAATACCATAGCATTCTTCTGAACTCACTTACTCTTCAGAAACAGGGAACGTTCTGTCAATGTACCCAGCGCCAATTAGGTATATAAGGAGCTGTGTTGAGCGGGAAATCGCCAGGTCTTTTTCTTCTCTCATCGCTTTCTCTCCAGTCTCCCTTCCCTTTATTCTACACCTCTTCTTCATCTGCGGTCACTTCTATATTTCAACCCTCTTCTGAACCCGTTCGAAATGGGTCGCTTCACTGTCTTTCCTGTCGTCGCTCTGACTTTTTCAGCCGCAGTAGTGCAAGCTGCTCCTTCCCACCAACAAAAATACCCCGCTAGTCTGGCTAAAAAAGCAGCTGCTGAAAAGAGATCTACCTGGACTTTGGACTTGGATTGTGTGAGTGAGATTTTTCAACCTTGCTGAGCTTCTGCGCTGAATCCCCTTGTTGACTGCGATCCATTCTTTTCTTACTCATCAGTCCAATGGCACCTTCTTCGACTGCTGGGAGTTCTATACCGATTCTGATCCTACCCACGGTTCCGTCAACTATGTCTCGAAGGACGACGCAGCCCAGCTCGGTCTTGCAGAAATCAACGGCGCTGGCAACGCCATCCTGACCGTCGACTCATACACCCAGGTGGTTACTGAGAACAATGGGAACAGGAACTCAATCAGGATGACAAGTGATTACACGATGAATGGAGGCAACCTGGTCATTATTGTGAGCCTCTTCGACTGTTCTTTCTGAGATGTTGGATGGTTGCTAAGTTTCTTTGCAGGACGCTATCCATATTCCAACTGGCTGTGGTACCTGGCCAGCGTTTTGGTTCCTTGGAAGTGGTGTCTGGCCTGCCGGAGGGTGAGTAAATAGCTATTCCTGACTCTCAATGGACATATCGGATGGGGGTGCTGACTTTGTTTTGATCTCTTTTAGCGAGCTTGACATGATTGAAGGTGAGTCAAAACCTCCCTTAAATGGGATTTTGGGAACAAAGTTCTAATGGAAAAGTTTTTCCGTGTCCAACGCCCTTTTCTTTTCATCCATTCTCATGCTCCATTCTTGCTATTTAACTCAGGTGTAAATGTTGGCACTTACAACCTGGCCTCCGCACACACCGCTCCCGGTTGTTACATTTCCTCGACTCTTCTCTCCACAAGTACCAATCTGGAAACTGGATCATTTGACAGTACCGATTGCTCATCAGCCGATACTTCTAACCAAGGCTGTGGTGAACGTTCAACGCTTTCCAATTCGTTCGGACCAGGATTCAATAGCAACGGTGGTGGTGTCTACGCGTTCCAATGGGATTCTACAGAAGGAGTAAGTGCCCCATCTTCCAGACTTAAAAAGCTCTGCACTGACGGGTTGGGAGGTTCGGTAGTTGTTTGTTTACTTCTTCCCAAGAGGATCGGTTCCCTCGGACATCACTGACGGATCTCCTGAACCAACAACTTGGACTGCTAATATCATGGGTAACTGGTAGGTTCTGAGCCTCCCTTCTTGTTTTCAGGGACCGATCTCATGACTTTCTGACATTTGACTCAATATCTCACGCAACTCTCCAGGCCAGCAGCAAACTGTGATCCAGCTACTTACTTCAAGGACTTACAAGCTATCTTCGACATCAGCTTGTGTGGTAAGTTTTCTTTTTCTTCCTCGGTCTCTTTCTTATTCTGATATCCCTCCCCATATCATATGATAGGCGATTGGGCTGGCTCATCTGCTGTCTGGTCTCAGTCTTGCGCCGCCAGTACCGAATACCCAACCTGTGCCGAGTTTGTTCTCAGCAACGGCGACCAATTTACCGAGGCTTACTTTGAGGTTTCCTACGTCAAGTTCTACAAGTCCTCTTGAGAGAGCAGCGGGTCCAAGCTGCGACGCGATCTCGATCTCATTGATGATTTCGTCTCCTCTCCAAAAAAAAAAAACTCATTCCCTCTAGAAGGTTACTGGTAATTCTTATAGAACTCAAATGATTCATTCCTTTCTAAGATTGGTAGTCAGTGCGAGTCTTGGATTGCCTCGCCACCGTAAAAAACCATCTCCATGCCAACGAGATAGATAGAACTACTCTTAGGCTATAAGCTCTCTTTCTTTAAGAAGAGAACTCACCTTATCCTATCTCTCCCTAGCTCAAAAACGTATTATAGGGCTTGACACAGTGCGGTCGGACAAGGACGACAAGTGTCGCCGCATGGGTAGCCTACCTTGCAATCTGTTGATTTCCGTCGAGGAGCTCCGAACCACTATCCTGACCACCCATGATGCTGGCTCAGTACCGAAAACTCATCCCTTCGATGGGTGAGAAGCATCAAAATCCCTATCTTCAAAGCGAAACAGATCTTCCCCAGCAAAAGCAGGAGCGTTCGACCTTTAAAACTCTGGTCCCTTTCCTCTTGGTCCTGCCCTTCATCTCGACGCCAGTCTCCAATTCTATCTCTTCCTACTTCTCAACCCCCGCACCAACTCCAGCTTTTGTTAGTTATGGTCTGGCTCAGTGTACCGCCATCCAAACTCCTCCGCCGTCATTCGACAGCAGCCGCAAGGTCTCTGACCGTTTCGTCCCAGGCACCAAAAACACCATATTGAAGAACGGCACAGTCTGGACTGGTAATAAAAACGGCTCCGAGATTATCTACGAAGGTACTGTTGCCCTGGAGAATGGTCTCATCAAGTTTGTTGGAACAGAGAGTGAGGCAAGGAGCTTCCTTGGCCAGGGATTTGTGACGAATGCTGAGGAGATTGACGTTGGAGGGAAATGGATCTCTCCTGGTCTCGTTGGTGAGTAGATTAACTGTATACTATCATACTGTTGGCTCTTTGTTCACCTTCTAATTTTGTCTTGCCAACAGACCTGCACTCACATCTAGGTGTCTTTTCAGCCCCCGTTCTGAAAGGGTCTGATGACACTAACAGTGTCAAGGCTCCCATTCTTCCATATCTGCGTTCCCTTGATGGAATCAACACCCATGATCTTTCTGTGAGTACTCAATTCTTGATCTCCTGCTCTTTTGCAAGCTCGCTGAAATCAACCGCGTCTCCTGTCAAACTTCTAGTACCAACTGTCAGCTGCTGGAGGAATAACGACTGCTCTTGTTCTTCCGGGAAGTGCCAATAACATTGGAGGGCAAGCGTTTGTTATCAGTAAGTGTCGCGTTTTTCTGTCCATTTGCGTTGCGCTTGCTGCGCTTACCACCTTTTTGCAGAACCTCGCGTCACAGATGACAATCTTCCATCATCGATGGTGGTTGAAAACCCATTCGTCATTGGAGAAAACGGAACTGGAATGATCGATACTGGCAGATGGCGACACATGAAGCACGCTTGCGGCGAGGTGAGATCAAACTATTACAGACCTTCGTTTCATGATGCTAAAACCTTTGCTATTCTGAAACAAGAACATCCATGGATTATATGGTGATAACCGAATGGATCAGGCGTACAATTTCCGAAAGGCGTACTTGACTGCAACGAAGTTGAAGGAGAAACAGGACGCGTGGTGCGCCAAAGGAGCTGGTAACACTGAAGAGTTCCCGGAAAGCTTAGAGTTTGAGGCTCTTGTTGATGTTCTTAGAGGGCGTGTTGCACTGAATGTTCACTGTTACGAGTCTGTCGATTTCGATCAGTTGATCCGGTAAACGAGCTAGTGCCTTCCTTGGTTCTGCCCGACTGCGGCTGATTTTATTTTTTTTCACCTAGATTGACCAACGAGTTCAAGATTGAGCTGTCAGCAGTTCATCACGCACACGAAGCGTATTTGGTCACTGATTTGCTGAAGAAGGCTTGGGGTAGAATTCCAGCAGCAGCCATCGTGAGTGAAGGGTTGTCACGGTGCCTTGCGAAATGTCCTTTGACGTTTCCATCTCCTTCGAATATGTTTAGTTTGCAGTTAACGGGAGATATAAGAGAGAAGCTTACAGAGGATCCGAATTCGCACCCAAGATCTTGCATGACGAGGGCATTCCAGTCGTCATGAAGGTTAGAATCGATTGGCTGCCATCAACAGTTTCTTCTTGCTAACAATTGCCCCCATTGTTATTCCTAGAGTGATCACCCTGTTCTGGATTCCAGATACTTGATCTATGAGGCTGCTCAAGCTGCTAAATATGGACTCAATTGGACTGTAGCTTTGGCGGCTGTAACAACAACACCAGCTAAGGCAATGAGAATGGACCACAGACTTGGATCCGTCAAAATCGGATATGATGCTGGTCAGTCTCCTTCTATCGTAAAAATGATTGATAATCTACTGACCTCCTCCCTCCGTCGTCCGGCAATCAGATGTAGTGGTTTGGGATTCTCACCCATTGGCGCTGGGCGCTACTCCAACCGCGGTCTTCATCGATGGTATCAACCAGATTTCAGACGCATTTTCCATCTCCAAGCCGGCCAAGCTCCAAGAAATCCCCAAGGCACCCTGCTTCGCAAAGGAAGCTGAGAAGCACAAGACCAGCCATGGAGACCACGACTGGTTGCCAGAAAAGAAAGCTGCAAGTGTCGTGTTCACCGATGTGAAGAACATCTTCATCCGAGACGAAGAAAGCGGTGAACTACTAGATCAGTCTTCCCTGCTTCAGGACTCGGTATCAAGCACCGTCGTCGTTAAAGACGGCGCTATTACATGCATCGGTTCGTGTGCTTCAGTGGCATCATCATCATACACTACTGTCGATCTCCAAGGGGGATCCATTTTCCCTGGGCTCACTAGTTACGGTGGGCCGCTCGGCATGGCTGAAATCACCTCGGAAGCATCGACTCAAGATGGACAAGTTTTGAACATTATTGATTCTAAGATTCCCGCTGTGTTGGAGGGAGAGTTGATCAGAGCGGTTGATGGTGCCATCTTTGGTACTAAGGATATGCAGTGAGTTAAGTTTACCCCTCATCATGCTCAATGTCTATTAACAGACATGCTCTCTGCTTGCCTTGAAGAATCGCTGCTAAGTGAGTCAGCTTTCAAACCCGTCAAACACAAGAAAGGTTGCACTGACGACACTATCCATCTTTCCAGATTTGGCGTCACCAAAGGAGTTACCAGTCCTCAGTCCAGCGGTCCGATCTCGGGTCTCTCTTACGCCTTCTCGACCTCTGCGTCGAACCCACTCTCACTGAACGCTATCATCCAGCAAGTCACAGCCTTGCATATCTCCATCAGTTCTTCCGCATCACTCTCAGTCTCCACCCAGATCCATGTCCTCCGAAAGGCTCTCTTGCTTCAAATTGATGATGGTGAGGGATGGTGGAAGAAGGTTGTCGACGGCGAGATTCCACTTGTCGTCGCTGCTCACAAAGCCGACATCATTGCTGCTCTGATCAATCTCAAAAAGGACATCGGAGGCGATTTGAAGATGACCATCACCGGTGCTGCTGAAGCTCACATGGTATGCTTCAATCCCCTGGAATTATGTAAACCTGTCACTGATGCTTGATCTGCCCAACAGCTCGCAACCGAACTTGCTGAATCCGATATTGGTGTCATTCTCACTCCCTCTAGATCTTATCCATACGAGTGGGATCAAAAGAGGATCCTCCCTGGTCATCCACTCTCCGATAAGACCCCAGTCAGCGTCCTCACTGAAGCTGGCGTCAAAGTGGGTCTCGGAATCAAAGAACAATGGAGTGCTAGAAATACTCTGGCAGATGCAGCTTGGGCATTCCTCTCCTCCGAGAGTCTTTCCATCAAGTCAGCCCTCGCCTTGGTATCCACCAATCTTGAGGATCTCTTAGGCATGAAGGTCGACTCAAAGCTCAAGCACCGAGATTTTATCGCTGTATCTGGTGACTGGGCCATGTTTGAGAGCAAAGTTGTCGCTTCTAGTGATTTGGCTGGCGCCGTCAACTTGTTTTGATTTTGCTGGTCTCTTGGCAATTCGAAAGGCAGTTAGAAACGAAAAATCGTACTTCAGTGATATGGTAAAAAAGCACTTATTAACCCAACAATGAAATGCTAGGAATAATAGCTGGAATATGTTTTGTCTTAGTGAAAAACGAAGCAACAAGCTGTGACGAGAATGAAGCGGTTAGCATTGTGTCCCGTCAAACCAAACTCCCAACATGTTCGCTGCCTTCTTCTAGCTTCAGAGCCATATGACGCCTTACTCAAAACACTCTTATAGAGGTATAAATTTCCAGCTTATTACTTCTTCCTTCCAGCAGACTACTCCCTGCATATGTAACTCCGCTGGCGCGCAGCGTGCAGAGCTCATAAAAATACCTTCTTCCCAACGAAACACGCCGCCCATACTCCGCTGAGTTTGGAATCTGTTGCCATATGATAGATGGCTGTAGCTTGACCATGATAAAATTGCGGAACTATGGTTGACAAGTGAGTTTAGTTGCCAACTGGACAGCAGAGAGGACAAGAAGATCGCCAGTGAAACACGCGCCGAATTAGAAACATGGTCGGTAGTAAGAACATGAGCTTTGAGTCACTGTTTGACGGCAAAGGTGTTTTTGTCGGAACTTTGCGCGAATTCTTCGGCCCTCGCGAGCACCCTGAACGAAAATCAGGGTATAAGCAGATCCATAATTAATACTGTCTTTCGAATAAGTTTGGCGTTCTCAATAACTCTAAAGAATCCGTTAAGCCAAGTAAAATCCACGCTGAGACCACATCCAAATCAAACTGATGGCTGGTGTGTGAGCCAAATGAGGGAGATCAGCGCCCACGCTACATTAGTACACCGTTCGAGAACAAAGAGGCAGTAGAGAGCAACCCACATGAGACGATGATTGGAGCCAGCACACCAGCACCGATCTTGCAGGTCTTGTATATGAAGAGCTCGGAGAGGAAGTGGCCGGAGGCGAAGATGTATGAGAAGAAGGCCAGGTTGTAGAATCTGGGGGACACGACAAAGTTCAGCATCAGAAAAAAAAAAACAAGAATCTCAGCCCATGCTGTTACAACACAGGATGTGTCGAGGAAGAAAGGGGGACGTACGATGGATCAGTGATGTTAAAACAGGCGTAAATCCTGATTGCTGCTGACGTCAAAGTCCAAATGGCGAAGGTTCGATTCGAAAGAGGGGTTACTGAGAGTCATTATGAAGGTTGTCGAGGAGGTGGAGTCGCGTTCAATGAGGCCAAGCACGAGATGATACGATAAAAATTGGTCAGCTCTTTGCTGTTGAAGCGCACGTCCCACTGAAGCTGAATGCAGCTCCACTGGTCTTACCTGGGGACGGATTTTGCATCAATGAAGAAGCCAAATCCAGGCCCATCAAGTCCAAAAGAAGGAGCTTGTCAACTCGACTCGTGCAGTCGCAGCTCGTCTTCTTCTGAACTCCTATCCCCCACTCCTTCAGTCTAACTGTCCATCCCAGTCTATACCCTTCTTCACGCCAAAAAAGAGAAGAGGAGCCACTGCTCAACTCACCTTCGAAGGGCTTTCCATTGTACACCTTTCTGCTCAACGTCGGCGTGACATAATTCTGAACCGTGTTGAAGAGGGCTAATGAAGAAACGAAAAGCATCCAGGTTGGAAGATACCCTTCAGTACCACAGCAGAAACGAAGATTATAGTCTATTAGTTATCAGCTGGCAAGACGAGTAAGGATCCACAAGAGCTTCAAGAATTATTACCTGGACCTGGGAGAGACCAGTTGATTCCAAAGGGTGTAGGCTGGACAGAAGACATTTTCTATGAAAGAAGCCGATAAGAAAAGGAACAGGTGGAAATCTGAGATGATGATGGACAGCTGCAGCCTTCCCTTTCACAAGTTTCGAGATGATGGATTAGCCACAGGTCACCAAATGTTCTGAGTCAAAACGATAGACTGAAATAAATTGACTAGTGCTCTCCTTCTTTCTAGGGCAAGAATGCTGTATCGGAAAATAATATTTCAGTCCAATTCAGTACGATGGAATTTGTTACTCTTTCGCAACTGATTGCTTCATCGAGAAAACTTCACCCAAATGTTGCCTAATGAGAAGTTATCTACTAAGGATAAGTCACAAGTCAGGCTTAGCTTGCCTGTGCCAGGCTGAAAATAACGTGTGATAGCACGGGCAAGGTCTTGCGCGTTTGTTTACTTTTCCAATCCAGCTTGCCATCTGCTGCAATTTCTCTAGATTCATGTTGAGCTCCACCATAATGCTTTTTATATTTAAGTCCTTCCTACCGAATACATGTTTATGATTCGCTTAATCTGCGGTAGCGACTCGAGTTGTTCAATCGCAACTGTGGGCGAATGATTCCGATTTTGCAATTGGCCCTACGCTCGATTCCTTCTGATCTCTTTCCCCAGAATACCTTTTGGCTTGTTCTTTCGAGCTACTGGATGCCTGTAGAGCGATACGTGTCTGTTCTGCTGCCAATTATCTCAATCGAATCGTGTGGAACCCGGTCGAAAGTTCCGCCACCACGAATCAAAAAGTCGCTCGCCCAACTTTTTTGAACCAATCCTGCTCCTCACCCACATTACCCGCACTTGAGTTGTAAGTACCATATCTTTTGCTGAATGGAGTTGAATAGGATGGCACGGTAGTCAGGAGCTGGATGCCACTTTGTAGCTCTGGAAGAGCTTCAGGCCTACCACCTTCCAGCGATCTTTCTCTTGATGTTCAAATACCCCATGGAGTGGTGCAGCTGCTGGGCTCTTCTGTAGCTGCCTTTGATCTCTTCGTTGTGTTCCTTTCCTCTGGGTATGGAGGAGCTGACCTATTATCTTTGTCGTCTCGTGCTCTAGGCACCCCCATTTTTCCATCACCTAAAGTTCATTTCTCTGCATCAGTAAGCTTCCTTCTAAAGCATTGACCAATGTCAGAATTCAGAAGCTAATATTATGACACCTTTCCTTCTGCAGTGTCTGCTCCAGAAACTTTCGGGTATGTAGCCTTTCACAATCCCAGAATCGAACTTTCTGGAGATTGTTGAAAAAGTACGAGGATGGAATGACTGACTTTACTTCTCTTTCTGTCTCGTTTCCCTACTTGACTCTGTAACTTTTCTGCTGTAGTTTCCAAGCTGAGATCTCTCAGTTGCTTGGTGAGTACAAGAGCCAACTTTTTTTCCCCTCAAGGTCCGGTTGCTGACAACCTATTTCTTTTCTCTTTCACTGCGCAATTTTTTACTCCTTCACTCTCTCAGATTTGATCATCAACACCTTCTACTCGAACAAGGAAATCTTCTTGAGAGAATTGATCTCCAACGTGCGTAACATATCACACTCTACACTTTGTCTTGATCCAAGTATCCTGATAATCATTATTCCAATCTGTTCATTGCTTCTCTTTGTTTCATCTACACATACTCTATCATTTTGAGGTTATCAGGGTTCTGATGCTCTTGATAAGATCCGTTACTCTGCCCTTACCGACCCATCTCAACTCGACAGCGAAAAGGAGCTGTACATCCGAATCACCCCAAACAAGGAGGAAAAGACCCTGACCATCAGAGATACCGGTATTGGTATGACCAAGGCCGACTTGGTTAACAACCTCGGTACGATCGCCAAGGTTAGTTTTTTTCAATCCCTTCAACCTAGAGGCTTTGCGACGGGGGGCCTGACTTGGTCCTTAATTTTTCTACTCCATTAGTCTGGTACAAAATCTTTCATGGAGGCTCTCTCTTCTGGAGCTGATATCTCCATGATCGGTCAATTCGGTGTCGGTAAGTGATTTTACGACTTCTCGCGATATGTATTTCAACCTGTTGACACCCTCCCGCCGGGCTCCAGGTTTCTACTCCGCATACCTCGTTGCTGATAAGGTGCAAGTGACTACTAAGCACAATGATGACGAGCAGTATATCTGGGAGTCTGCTGCCGGTGGAACTTTCACCATCACCCCAGACACCACTGGACCTCCTCTCGGAAGAGGTTCTGCCCTCAAACTGTGGTTGAAGGAGGATCAATTGGAGTACCTGGACGAGAAGAAAATCAAAGAGATCGTCAAGAAGCACTCTGAGTTCATCTCTTACCCAATCCAATTGGTTGTTGAGAAGGAGGTTGAGAAGGTGAGTGTTGTGCATCCATTTCTTGCGTTCCATTACCCAGTCTCTGACATTTTCTTTTGTGATTGTCAATCATCAGGATGTTGAGGAAGAGGAAGAGGAGGAAGTCAAGAAGGACGGTGAGGAATCCAAGATCGAGGAAATCGAGGATGAGGACAAGCCAAAGGAGAAGAAGACCAAGAAGGTCAAGGAAGTGAGTGAAAATCCCATCTTGTTTCTTTATTATGTTAATAACTTCGAGTCCATCTGCAAACTTAGGTCACCGTCGAGAACGAGGAGCTTAACAAGACCAAGCCTCTTTGGACCAGAAACCCACAGGAAGTTACTCCAGAAGAGTATTCCTCCTTCTACAAGTCCCTCTCTAACGACTGGGAAGACCACCTTGCTGTCAAGCACTTCTCCGTTGAAGGTCAGCTCGAGTTCAAGGCCATCATTTACGTTCCCAAGAGGGCTCCATTCGACTTGTTTGAGTCCAAGAAGAAGAGGAACAACATCAAGCTTTACGTTAGACGTGTCTTCATCATGGACGACTGTGAAGACTTGATTCCAGAGTACTTGAACTTCGTCAGAGGTATCGTCGACTCTGAAGATTTGCCATTGAACATTTCTAGAGAAACTCTCCAACAAAACAAGATCCTTAAGGTCATCAGAAAGGTTAGTTCTGTTCCCTCATTGAACCTCATGCAACACCTTTCTGACAACTTTTTCTGTCCCTTTTGAACAGAACATCGTGAAGAAGTGTATGGACATGTTCTCTGAGATTGCCGAGGACAAGGACAACTTCGCCAAATTCTACGAAGCCTTCGGAAAGAACTTGAAGCTCGGTATCCACGAGGATGCTCAAAATAGATCCAAGCTCGCCGAGTTCTTGAGATTCTACTCCACCAAGTCCACTGAGGAGCAGACCTCCCTCAAGGGTGCGTTCTGACCATGGTTGCTACAATCCTTGCGTTAACTGACACATTTCTTCTACTTCCTTAGACTACATCACCAGAAAGCCAGAGATCCAAAAATCCATCTACTACTTGACTGGTGAATCCCTCTCCTCTGTCAGGGACTCTCCATTCTTGGAGGTTCTCAAGAAGAAGGGCTTCGAAGTCTTGCTCCTTGTCGACCCAATTGACGAGTACGCCGTTACTCAGCTCAAGGAGTTCGATGGTTTGAAGTTGGTTTGTGTTTCCAAGGAAGGTTTGGAACTTGAAGAGACCGACGAGGAGAAGGCTGAGCGTGAAGCGTGCGTCATTATCTTTGAGCTGCTTTATTCCACACCAATGTTACTGACATATGTTTGTACCTAATTTAGCGAGATTGCCCAATTCGAAGACCTCTGCAAGGCCATCAAGGAATCCCTTGGTGACAAGGTCGAGAAGGTCGTCGTTTCCAACCGTATTACCGAATCCCCATGTGTGTTGGTCACTGGTCAATTCGGTTGGTCTTCCAACATGGAGAGAATTATGAAGGCTCAAGCTCTCCGTGACTCATCAATGTCGTCTTACATGGCTTCAAAGAAGACCATGGAACTCAACCCTCACAATCCAATCATCAAGGAGCTCAAGAACAAGGTCGCTGAGGACAAGGCTGATAAGACCGTTCGAGACTTGACTTTCTTGCTCTATGAAACCGCTTTGGTAAGCGTCGTCAAATAAGCCCTTACCTTAAACCGACGCTGACCCTTTGTTATCCCTTTTGAACTGAACAGCTCACCTCTGGCTTCACCCTCGATGACCCAAGCAGCTTCGCCTCGCGTATCAACCGAATGATCTCTTTGGGTCTCTCAATTGATGAATCTGAGCTCCCATCGGAATCTGCTGCCGCACCTGCCGCTGAGGACGCCGTGCCTGAGCTCGTTGATGCCGAGTCAAAGATGGAGGAAGTTGACGTGAGTTTTTTTCTACTTTGCTTTCAAGCTCTTAATCTGCAATCAATTCCCTATTGACTGACAATAATCTTGCTTCGCTCCTCCAGTAAACAGTAAATACACATAATATAAACAGTTAGAAAAAATTTAACGGGCATCCATCATGAAGAACTTCTGGCCTTGTTGCTTTGTGGTTTGAGATTTATTTCCATTCTCTTATTTGTCCAGATTTGAAAGTACGTTAGATGACTGCAGACCCTGATGCGGGTCAACGACGGTACGACAACGGACGATCAGTACGCATTGAAAACTTATGGAGACATACGTTCTTGAAAAACTGGACAATATTGTCTATATAATCGTTTGGTGCTGCTGTAATGCTCCGACAGGACGCGTCGTCGGTGTGAAATTGTGTTTCGGTCAAGTCTCAAATAAGGTTTCAGCGTTTATCTGTAGTAATTGCGAGCGCTTTGCCAATAGAACGCCTCCCGCCTTTTCTGTAACTTTGAACCAGCACGCACTACCAATCTTCCCTTTCCTCCACCAAAAGATAGAGGCTGCCCACAATAGCTCGTTCTAGGACTGGTCTCTACAACGATACCACGAACTTTGGGATTTGCACTCAGGCTAGGGCCACCATCTGGCTCAGAGGATGCCTCAGCGTCTATATCTTGACTGGTATGAGGATTGTAGGGTGTCCTACAGAGTAAGTGGGCCGCTCTGAGAGGCCATCGAGTCCATTTTGGAATAAATGGGCTCACCGTCTTGGCTAATTCCTTGCTGCGGTCCTCAGGTTATCACACCTACCTCAAATGATGCAAATGAGATAGACCACTCAGTCGGTGATCGATCCTATTATGAAGACATGAAGGTAACGACTGATACAGCTCATCTTTTATGCTTCTACCGTGCAGAGACCCACGGTCGTCTGGAGGTATCCCCTGTTCATGGGGTGTTGGTTTTTTGAGTCACAGCTCAATCGGACCTCTGATCTCATGTTATATAACCAGTAAGAACTCTCCTCTGTGTGACACCTGTGGCATTAATTGACGGTGTGATCTTCGAAGTGTGATCATTGACTCGCCTGGACATGGGCACGGAAGCTGTGGACCAGTATTCAATCTGGTAGAAGCACCTAGTGAAGTCTTCATAAAGATCTTTAAGAAGCTAGGAATCACCAAAGCCTCCCTCGTCTGTGTGGGCGCTTCAATCCCGATCGCGCTGGATTTTGCTTCTCACAACCCAGACCTTGTGAACAGCGTTCAAATCATCTCCATCAACAGTACCAAGGAGTTCGATGATGAAGAAAGTGCTATGGTTGAATCTGGAATCAGAGATGTTATCCAGGCATACACAGATGCTGGGCTCAGGACTAGTGAGATAACAACGAAGGCCGAAATGGAAGCCGGCCTCGCCTTATACGAGTTATGCTTCAGTGACATCCCACCAAACCCAACAACAAATAGACTATGGCAGCTTTCTAGGCAGTGGGGTCTAGGTGTAGCAAGACGTTTTACAGGTACGCATTTTGAGAACCGATCTTTGCGACGTTCAAGCTAAATCGAGTTTCTTCACTTGTTTTCGCTGAATAGCACTTGCAAGACAGAAGACACTTCTTGGGATTCTGGACTACAATCATGCATTCGACTATACACAAATCAAGCTTCTGTGCCCCGTTCATGTCATCCGCGGTGAGAAGGACAACGTCACGAATCAAGCTGTGTTTACTAGAATGGTGTTGCTTTTGAAAAGTAACATGCCGCAACTCCAGGTGTCTTTGGTTCCTGAAGCACCACACGTAAGTATCACTCTAGCTCAGCTTCTAGAGATCTCTGACACCTTTGTTCTGCTCGCCAGTTTCTATCACTTACTCACCCCAAGACTGTTAACCAGCTTATTCTTTCATATTTACCACCGTCACCATCTCTTCCTGTAGATTTGCTACCGCAACGTCTTCCTTTTGAAGACGAGGAAGAGAACGAGTTCAAGTGGGCCCCGACAGAACATGAATTTGACGAAGAAGAACCTCCTTCTCTCGACGGTGATATTAAAATCTTGGTAGAAGTCTTGCATAATAGCCCCATTCTAAAAGAAGGTGAAGAGATTGCGACTTGCATCAAGTAGCTGTCGGCGTTTGCTCTTGTTCTAACGGATTTTCAGATTTTGGGCTTAAACTTCACGAATTTCATAGACTGTATCATATCGAATTAATCTCCCGATGTTATTAGTCACCTTTTTGCCAGCCAGTAGCACGGAACTCGGTCACAGTTGAGGACCTGGGCCGCTTGCTCCCCCAAAGGTGTCACCTCCCAGGCCGATATAACCAGACGAAGGGTTCGCAAACATGTGGAACCAGCTGTCATTCAGGCCGTCATCTGGTAATTGTCCATTTAGTAGGCCACCGATGTTAAAGCTTTGTGATCCGGAGGCGTTGCTGTCGAGGAGATCAAGAGGCAGTCCACTCTGTCCCGAAAGGTTGTTAAAGCCATACATAGACCATGGATCGAGATATAAGTTGACCAGATCGTTGTTGGGAAGCGAGAAAGGACCTTGATCGATGGGAGCGGCAGGTGCGATAGTTGTGAAAGATGGTGCACTAGAACTAGTAGGCTCTGCGTTTGAGAGGAGTTCATCAATTGGTACCGGAGTCAGGTCATTCAAAATATCCAAGACCTTTCCCGCGAAGAGATATGTTGATTCCCAGTGCTTAAAGAACTTAGCACATACTCGCACCTCTGGGAGAACTAACATCAGCGATTGTGAAGAGAGCAAGTGAAAGATTTAGAACCATCCAACGTACCTTCCCGCCAACTTTCGCCCATAGCAAGACCGGATCGCTGACTAGCTGCGTTGTCCGCTAGGACGATGGTAGCATTGATTAAGGTCAACACAAATGGATTCACTGCCGCTGGGTCGATGATATGAGGTATCCTCTTCATCATGACACTTGTAACGTGGATGGAACTACGAGCGTATCTGGCACAGACTGGTTGACCCCAGTTAGTTTATTTTGCAGCCTTCTAAACATTGATAAAAAGGGAAGACCCTACCTGCAACTGCACCGAGCGAAGCAGGTCCGCCTTGGCTCTTGATGACAGTCGATCGATGTATGTACACCTGAAAGCAAGTAACTCCATGAGAACAAAGGCGGTATAGAATGATTGTTGATAAAACCCACCATCGTTCCAAAGAAACCAATCTGCAACATTGCTTTCCGGGCGAACATCCGCTCATGTGGTTCCCCTTCGTTCCAGTGAAATTTCGAGGGGAGGTTTTTCAGCCAGACTTGAAGCTGACTTTCGACATCTGACTCTTTCGCAGGATGGTCTGGAATATACTGGTGGAATAACAGCATGTTAGCCAGCAAATTATACAGAAGCCCAGCTTGATCAGGTCTCATAAGTGAAATTAAAGACTCACAAGTTTGGAGCCGAGATGAATGACATCTGTGAGCTTCACCATCAGTACCAAATGTTGAACTGCTAGCTCCATATCAGTCCCCTTTTCTTCTTCGAGAACGGATGGCAAAGGGATATCGTAGCTAACAAACAGAACCCTCATCAATACGTATGGTGGTAAAGTGCATAACTATTAAATAATAAACACTGACTGTTGAGGAGATTGGAAAATACTAGGCTTTCCAACACCAGCAGATGCTTCTCGGTAGATGTACAGCAAGTTCCAAAATGCCCGACGATTCATTTCAACTCGAACGACATCTTGTTGGCGATCGTTCTGGAAGGTGTAGCCCTGAGAAGTCAAACAGAAGGATTTAGTTTGATAGGAAGCAACCGAGGCGTTCAAAAGATGCGAAATCTACCATGTCCATAGCTTGAAGAATACCCCACGAACTGACAATCCATTCACTGCTGCTGAACGGTCCACCGGATAAGAAGATCGCCAGCAACACGCTGATCTGCAGTGATTCTACTCCGGGTGATAGGAAAGGGCTCTCATGGGCTGACTTAAACCTTACGTAGAAGAGCCATCCTTTAGAGAGTCCAGATTCAGGATCGAAAAAGACTCTTGGATCATCGCTAAACTTGGAAGCAATCGCGCAAATGAGCAGCAATTTACATATGAATCTCGTTTCCCCTAGCCTCGTCGCGAGCTCTTCTTCAAGGATACGGCGAATAAAGAGAGGCCGATAAGGATTGATTCTGGAGAAATAGATTTCAATGAGATCGTTCAGGAGGTCCTACAGAAAACAGGATATGTGTTAGCTGAATCCACTGTGTGTGTGGTCGCAGTCAATGGTTCGGTTCAAAATGCTCACAGGCGGGGGTAAGAGTAACTGAGGAGCAGCGGCAGGAGCTGGTACACCGCTGATTTCCCAACTAGGAGCTTCCCAAAATGTCGAGCGTCGAATGCGAGAATTGTCTATTCTCCCTGGATGCACAGTTTCGACTGAAGATGCAGAAGGATTCAGTTCAGAGCGAGACTTTTGGACGAAATGTAACATCTCTGAGGGACAGCTTACCGAACTTGAACTGAAAGGGGAAATGTTAAAGGAAGAACCTGTTAGAAAGAGCGTCAAAAGTCAAAAGTTGAACAATCACGCACCGTATTGCCTTCTCCAAAGAAAGCCCTTTCCCCCGCCTTTCGCTCCTTCATCCCATCACCGAAAGCCACATCATCAGCTTCATCCGTCGCAGTAGACTGGTTTCCATAAGGGGATTCACCGTTGACTGCAGCATTGGCCAACATCGATAGTGGAGTTGGTGGCTTGATAATAGAGGTCGACGCCTTAGGTGGATCCTGAACTGGTTGCGACGAGCCTTTTCTTCCAGCTTGAATCCCTCCATTTAGCTCAATCATCGAAGGAATTTGTCTGTCTTTGTTCCATCGACTAAGATCGACGGCAGTACCAGCACCAAATGTTGCCTTATCGAATTTCCGGCCAACTTGAACGGAGAAGTCTTCGCCAGGGTGGAGAGATTCAAGAAGCAAGTCCATTGCTTTCATCCTGATTTCTAGAGACTCTACATATCCTCGAGGAGGCGCTCTCCTCTTCGATGACTCCAAGAACTCACAGCTATAAAATTACACGTTAAGGAGCTTTCCCACAAGGAATGGGAAGGATTTGAAGAAGGACTTACGTTACCTTGGCCTCAGAGCAATTAGTACAAGACAACGTTTCACCATCAGCTACTCGCATGTCAAAGATGTCACACCTTGTCAACTCGAGTCAGTATGTCATTATGCAGGAGGACGAGTTTGTCTGAAGGTGTGGTGGGCCTTACTTGACCTTTCTTCTTCTACTCAAATCAGCAAATAGTGAGAAGAGTAAGAAGCAGAGGATGGAACCATATTCGAAGCAATAGCTACACACCTGCATACATCACACTGAGAGTTTGAAAATGGATGAGCAAATCTTTCGGAAACATGACGCAGAGGAAACACTGCTGCACTCACTGCTCTGTTGATCTTCCTCTTCTTCCTTGGTTGCCCAAGTCCAATCTCATACTGCTCGTCTTCGTCGCTAGACATCTTCTTAAAGGATCTTACAGAAATGAATCCTCGTCGGTCGCTGAAGAAAAACGCTGATGACAGATTCTTTCAGCCCAAAGAAATGAAGCTGATAGAAGATCTCTCAAATTGCAGACATACAGATTTCTACTCAGCACTCAGTATGGCTATGACTGGATTGTTGTCCGCTTGAGTGCTTGGGCGTGGGGGCGGAATCCAGCTCACGTCGTCCGTCGCGCCGACGACGACAAGGCCTGCCGTGGCGCCTAGTTGGTTTTCCGGTAGGTTTTAAAACCGATCAGGACATTCAGATTGTACCCAGGATCCAGGAGAATAATAATAAAAAGTTGTGTTGGTCTTGAAAACATTTCAGTGAAATTTGCAAAGTTACTGGGTTTGTCTCAAATAAGCTGTTTCTACAGGGGTAAAGAACGATATCTATTATATAACAGTAAGTATTTTCTAGAAGTTCTATCTCTTTGTAAGCTGTTCTGGTGTGTGTAAATCTATCGCCATCTTTGAGCGGGCACGAAGATTAGGTCCGAAGACTAACATCAAAACAAGCCGCTCAGCCCATGTTACTTTATGAGATCGCGGACCTTGTGACTCACCAAAGAAGAGGAAAGGAATGCATCCCATCGCCGCAGCAAGGCATCCCAGGGTTAAGCAAGTGTAGTTGACCCCAAGACTGGCAAACATTTGCGGGACGCTGAATGGCAATCCCGCTGCAAAAATACTTCGAAGTAACGTGTTGCTGGCCAGAGCTGAGGCTGCGTGAAGGGTGTAAGCATCGATCAAATAGTTGATTCCGGACTTTTGCAAGAAAACGGAAGAAGTTAGATGGTCAACAGCCAGGGAAAAGTTGCGCGATGAGGGCTCACCTGGAAAATGAGCAGGAACGAGCTGCCAATGAAACCCAGCCCGACTACCTTTCCTGCCGGTGGTGCGAATCCAAGCAGAAAAAAACCAGCTGGGAACAGCATACCTCCCAACACTTTAAAACAGGAGGGTCAACTTGTGTGATCAGGGACATCTGTCACTTGGGCTGCGTACTCACTCATGAGGGGTAATCTCATCTCTGGTCGAGCGGCTCCTCCGTGAGAGTCCAAGTGCGGTGCGAAGACATAAGTTGCGTAGCCGAGATTAAGACCAGCTGAAATTAAGCATCCAACGAATGTAGCTAGGAAGGTGAGACTACTCTCAACCTCAGTCCATCCATGGTGTTTGACAAATATCTCTGGAACTGCAGCGAAGAGCTAGGTAGGATACAGATGAGTTAGCGTTGCACTAAGCATTTCTATTGAGAAACTTTTAGTTGAAAATGAAAAGAAAAAACTCACCAGGTACAAGATTCCGTAGGTGAAGGAGTTGTACAGGCAGATAAGAAAGACCATTGGCTCCCTAACTAGCATCTGGAGCGGACGAGCGATGTTCTTTTCGAGCACGTTTGATACCGAGCGTTCGACCATCTCGTGTGATGAGTGAAGCTGCCATTTCCCAGTTTTCATTCTCAGTCTGGCTGCTTTACGAGTAAGGAGGACAGGAGCGAATGTTTCCGGGACAAACAGGACCGCCAGAGTGAGGATGAAGGAGGTGAAGATGACAACCAGATACTAGCGAGGAGGCAGAAGTTATCAGCAGAGGTAAAGCTTCCAAGCACCATGCGTAAAAATTACCATTGTCCATCTCCATCCGAGGTAAGATTCACAAACAGAAGCTCCAATTAGAGGACCTGGGCAGAAAGGAACAGGGCGAAGGTCAGCAATGGATCGCAGCCTGACGCAGCGATGCACAACAAACTACCCACCAAGAGTGGGACCACCAACAACAGCGAGAGAGTAGAACACCACAGCAGTTGCTCTCGAACGCTGATCAAACATATCTGCAAGAGCTCCTCCAACCTATTCCCAAAAATGATCACAGTCAGCAAGGTGCCAGAGAACAGTCCGAACAGCTTTTGAAGAGAAGAATCACATTGGTAACAGGAGCAGAAGCGAAAAAGCCACCAAAGAATCTTGTGATAAAGATACTCTGAACATCTTTTGAGACCGCTGTTCCAGCGGAGAAGCAGATGAAGAGGAAGACCGGGATCAAGACAGCAATTTTCCTCCCGTAGATCTCAGAGGCTGGTCCCCAAATGACAGGGCCGAAGATGTAGCCTGCGATGAACAAGGATGTACCGAGGATCGAGGTTTCCTCGTTGAGTCCATAGTCCGCTGCTATATAGCTGGTTGCGGAGGAGAAAATGGAGCTTGAGAGTCCAGAACACATGGTAACCATACCGAGAAGTACTAGAAGGCATAACTCAGTATTAGGAGACAGCTTGAAGACAGTCATGAAAAACTGTATTTACCTGTGACGGTATACTTGTATCCTGTATTCCAGTTCTTTGGGTTCTCAGGCTGGTAAACAACACGAGGTGCATCAGTATTGATATGCAAAAGAACCGCTTTGACTACAGCCACTTACATCACTCTTGGAATCCCAAAGTACAATGTTATCCTTCCATTCCCTCTCCTCAGCTGGTACAACCATTGTCGTCGTTCTCGTGATCGTCCTGCGAGTCAGAGCAGTAGGCAATTGATTCTCCTCATCCCGGTGGGCCATCGTTACATCTGACCCTTCGCCTGCATCTTCACCTTCCTCATCAATGATTCTCTCCGAAGCGTAGTCTGGTTGAAGGAAGGCTGAGGAATGCTCGTCCGGTAAATGGAGAGAGTCGATGTGCTCTATAGGGATCGAACGAGTTCGGGAGGGTACTGGAGCTAAAGGCGTGGTTGCGGTTGGTTTCTCGGGGTCTGACATGGTCGAATAAGTTGGTGGGGCTTCATCTTAAAAGGTTTGTGAGCTCTTCTTTTTATACAACGAGTGAAAGAGAAAGATACTGAGCAATGACGATTGTGGCGTCCGAACGGCGAAGTTCAAGCCCATTCCATGCAGCAGAAATAGCAGCGTCGGGCGACGCAAAATCCCTTTGTTTTTCGCTCTCGCTAGACAGATTGGGGCCATTTGTTGGCAAGCTCGCTCACAGTGAAGGTCAAGCGTGGTGTCCAGTGGAATCGAAGATGCTGAGAGAGGCTCTGCCCCATCGATATCTACTTAACCCACTCTAACCGCTTCGCCTGCCAATACAACCAACCTGCCATGGACTCGACAACTAAATGATACGATAGAAGCTAAAGTTTCGAGCCAAATATTCGAAAGAAATCTTTACAACGGAAACTAGATAAAATACAATTAACCCCTCGAGAATGCCCAAAAAAAAAAAGAAAGAAGAAGAAGACCCGCGCAATACAACCAATGGTGCAATTAGAGAGGGCAGCACATCTACAGAGATTTCTCCAGATTTGCGGAAATACGGGGCAATTCGGCCTCAGCAGAGCCTACAGAAGGAGAGAGAAAAGTGTTAGTCATGGTCATGCTCTGGTACTCGGCATGAGACACCATCACCGAGGTCTCACCTTGAACTGACAATTTAAAAAACAACTCCTTTCGTCTCACTGAATATCTTGACCTTTTCCCTTCTCTCCTCGCTTAAGCCCATCTTCAAAGTACATAACGTCGTGAACATGTCCTCGTCTTCAAACTCCCCACCGAACCAGTCATCATCACAGACCACTTTGAACTCTTTCAGAGACTCTAACTCCCATAACTGGGGGATAAAGTCAAAGAACCTCTGGTCGACGTCCTTGGGCTTCCGGAACACAACCGTGCGGAGGGCGCTCAACGTTGGGGGGAAAGCGAAAACGTAGAATCCCTTATCGTAAGCAGCCCACGACACCGGTCGGGTCGTTTCAAACTCGAGGTACTCGAGCTTGTTGAATCCCTCTAGCCTCGTCAGGTCCGCAGAGCTAAAGCGATACGTCAAGCCGGGCGACGTCGGCGAAAGGTGCAGATGCGTGATGGAGGGCAAGAAGGTAAAGAAGTTGTCAGGTTCGTTGAGGGTCCGGATACCCGTGAACGACATGTACACCCATTTGACGTTCGGCAGCAGCGTCGACGGGTTGTTGTGCGACATGAGGAGCTCTGCTATTGACGGAGGCGGGCTGCAGGTCAGGTACAACGTTGTAACTTCTTTGAGGAGCTGGGCTTTACTGATTGAGAGTGGAGTGAAAGAGTGGGGAAGCAAGGTCGATTTATCGGTGAAGGATGACAAGGGATGGTCTTGAGGTAAAGATGATGAGAGCTCTCTTTTTGAAGTGTTGTTGTTGAAGCCACTACCATCTAGATGCATCGATTTAGACCATGAGCTACTCATCTCTTGAGCGTTCCAATTCGAAGGTGATTCATCTGGTGAAATCCCTCGAAAGAAGAGTTCCCAGTTAGCCCGCGTCGCAAGGTGAATTGGCTGAGAGTAGAGGACTGGTGCTGCTAGAGAGAACATGGACTTGTTTGTTGACATCATTGATAGCAAGGATTGTGGAGATAAATGGCCGAAGATGATCTTGAAGATTCCCTGAGGGAAAGTATTCAACCTCGATGTCTGAATCCAAAATTCCACCGGCCAAATGGGACGGAGTGAGTGGAAATTAACCACAGGGAACAAAGCCACGAATGAGCAACTTTACCTTTATTTCATCTGTAGAACTCTTCTGAAACAACGAAGACCCTTGAGGCAGCTCGTCTATTCCATCTATCCGTGCGTCTTCCTGCTCATCCACGCCCACCATGTCTTCGTCGTGAGTCAGCGTCGTCGCATCTCTGGCCCCAAACATAGCTGTACCTCCAAAAGGGTGAGGGATAGCTACCATCCCTGAGCTGTGCATGACGGAAGGGAACGCTCAGTAGACTGGCAGGTCGTAGCTCGAGGTCAGACACTCTTTTTTCGCACCGAGCGGCGCTTGTTCCGACAGGGGGCAAAACGAAGAGGGTCGAGTTGGTAAGAATCAGTAGAGAATTTACAACCACCAGCAAAAAGAGCGGCAAGGGTGTGCTGATTGAGCTGTGAACCTCATTTCTCGGTGAAAGAAATTGAAAAGTAAATGAGGTTGTGGCCAGTAGACAAAGATGGAAAGGAGCGAGGTGGAAAGGCTGCACACTCGGATACAGGCTCAGTGAAATATATCCTCTCTTTTGACAGAAGTATCGTCAGACCCACCCTTTACTTTGCAAAGCTAGCGGCTGTGTTTACGAGACGGCGCCATTTAGAAAGGGCAGTTGTAAACAAGAAAAAAACAGAGTCTATTCTATCTGACCGAGGTTTCATATTGCCTGTCTCATTCACGGGTTAAAATCCCCCCACTTCGAAGAAAATCGAACTGAAAATCGAAGGGATCAGGATGGATCGGCGCACACCGCGAGGCTACACTCGACACCCACCTGGTCTCCAAATGTCGAGCTTCTTTCGAGTTGGAACAACGCCTTCCAAGCCCGTAAAGGGATCTACTGCTTCTTCCATCACAGTAGTCGAGTCTCCAGATTCACCAAATGACTCTTCCATCGATGAAGAAGGTCTCACTGAAGGAGCACGATTAGCAAAGGTCTCGTTACTCGACGAGGAAGATGCGCGGTTCATGGACTCTTTCTCACAGGAATCTAGGGACAGAGCTGTGAGGAAGGTCGATGTCCGTCTCATACCCATGTTGGCAGCTCTCTACCTTCTATCTTACATCGGTTCGTTCGACGAGGACATCGCCGTGTCGTGTTGCTATCCCTAGTTCGCCGCCGCCTCGGATGCGATGTGACTCGCTGACCCTCGGTGTTGCCTTTTTTTTTCTTACAGACAGAGCCAATCTCGCCAATGCCAAGATCGAAGGAATGCTCAAGACACTTCACATGGTTAAAAATGAGTACAATGTGGCCCTGTCGATATTTTTCTTCCCTTACATATTGCTCGAGGTACCCGCCAACGCTATCATGTCCAAGTACTTTAGGAACAGGGCAAGTGTTTGGTTGGGCTCATTGTAAGTCGTACCCCATGGAAAAAAGATCTTCTGCGCTACCAACTCATACTCCCCACCTCGCCTTTGACGTAGGACTGTTGCGTGGGGAATCGCTATGACTTGCCATGGCTTTGTCAGAAACTACCATGAGCTTCTTTTCTTCAGATTTCTGATTGGTATCCCAGAGGTGAGTAAATAGTCTTGTCTTGTCTTAATGTTGCTTTACTCAAATGTGATGATTTCCTCTTTGCGTGTCTCTCCTATGAATCTGCCACGATTTTGTGCACCATCAATAAGGCTGGATTCTTCCCAGGTAATATTCATTTGTTATCAATCCGAATATTCTCTGACTAACTCAATCTTTTTGTTCTGTTCAGGCGCAATCCTCATCCTCAACCAGTGGTATCTGAAGCGCGAGCTTCATCAACGCATTGCAATCTTTTACACTGCTTCAGCAGCTGCAGGAGCCTTCTCTGGACTTTTTGCATTTTTCTTAGTCAAGCTCGGTGGGCTATGGGACATCGAAGGATGGAGATGGATCTTCATGTCAGTTCATTCTTCATCTCTGCGGGACTGCAAACCGGTTGCAAACTGACAGATTGACCTTTGATCAACAGCGTTGAGGGAGGTATAACTCTTGTCCTTGGTGTTATTGCCTTCTTCTGCCTCATTGACACCCCGTCGTCATCTGGCAAATGGCTGGATCCGGACGAGATCAAATACCTCGAGCTTCGTATGATCGAGCAGGATGGCTACGCGGTTGAGGAACACCACTTCAGTTGGAAGATTGTCAAGTCTGTTATTTGCGACTGGCAGCTCTACCTTCACTCTTTGGTGTATTGGTCGTATGTCTCAGAAATCGATCACTTCCATCGCTTCGAAGCAACCACTGACGATCTTCCCACGGACATCCATTTACAGTCAATCGGCTCCTAACTATGGGCTGAAGTTTACAATTCCAACAATCATTATGTCAATGGGGTTTTCGTCTGGAGCAGCCCAGCTTCTGAGTAGTGAGTTTCTACCACTCCGCCAGCATCACACCGCTCGTTGATTCTATCTCTTAACACCCTTAATATTTCATCTAGTTGGTCCTTACTTCTTTGGTGCCATTGCCTCCTGGATCGGGGGCAAGTTCTCCGACAAATATGGCCGTCGATTCCCTTTCGTCTTTGGTCCCCAACTTCTTGTTTTCGCCGCGTTCAGTACCATCTTCCCCCTGGCGGCAAATATCAGCTCGCATGTCGTCGTCGCGTACACGTCCATCTGCGTTGCCTGCGTCGGGCTGTATCAGATCGGTCCTGGCGCGAGCTCGTGGGTGTCCAACAACCTCGCGCCTACTAACAGGAAAGCTGTCTCGCTCGCGTACTTCATCTCTATCGGGAACTTGGGAGGGATCATTGGCTCCTGGATGTTTGTGGAGAGTGAAGCACCAAAGTATCCCACTGGCTTTTCGCTTTGCCTGGCGTTCGTGGCATTGGGCTTGTTTGCGTCGTCAATGTTAGAGCTGCTGTACGTTTTCATCAATAAGCGGAGGGCCGCAATGACGGAGGACGAGATCAAGTGGAAGTATACTGAAAAAGAGCTCGAGGAGATGGGTCATGACAGCCCTCGATTTAGATTCACGTTGTAGATTGGCACGGAGCAACTCATAGTTGAACCTCAAGATCGATCCAAGGCTGCTACTAGAGTAGATTTTTCTTTTCGTATAGTTGTAGCTAGTAAACATCAGATCATATAGATGAGGGTTCTTTCAATTGCGACGGCCTCAGTGAATCCCTGTATCATCGGCGCAACTGCAGGCTCAGTGGGCGAAGCAATTGATTTGACAAAACCCAGGTTCATTGAAGCTTTATGTATCTAACCTTTAAATCCTCTTCTTCTCGGCTGATCAAAACAAGCACTAAGCACGCCATAAGTGCCACCTTGCCGGTTTCGTTATCCGATTGGTGTTGATCATCCTCGACTGGCAGCAGACCACATTCGTTCCTCCCTCATCTCATCCATTCCTTCACCCCTCGATGGCTTCTCCTTCCTACCCATCATTCCTCCAAGCGCCAGCTGAAAAAGAAGCCCCCATTGACATTGAGGTACCCCTGGCCACCCTACTGCGAGAAGGGACGAAGGTCGCCCACGTCGTTGCTGAGAGCTCAACTGGGGTAAGGGCTCTGCTCGAGGGGAAGGTCCCTCTAGACGGGTATATCGAGTTTCTGAGCCAGCTTTGGTGGATCTACAGGTGAGTAGAAGGAAATTCCGGTTTCTTTGTATTTCTCAGTGCGAATGAATTTTCCTGCCTGTGGATTTTCGTTTGGCATATACATACGAGGCGAGCTATAGCTGGAAAGGATTCACACTCCTCTGAGATAAGAAATCCTTTCAACCTATTCCACAGCTCTTTGGTCACGTTGCATGCAGACCCTTTTACTTTCATGTCGGCGCCGAAGTCCTGACCTTCGTTCTTGCTTGGCTCGCTTGCAGTACACTTGAATCTCGTCTGTCCCAAACCGACATCCACGAAGCTTCCCACTTCCTCACCCAACCACCTCACCCATTCTTCCGTGTTAAATCACTAACGGACGATATCGAATACCTCACGCAGTTGTCAAACTCGCGCCCAAACACCACCACCAATACCACCGTCTCCACTTCCATTACAACCCCACCACCTATCTCATCAACTCTCAGCGAATATGTTAAGTATCTGCAGCAGCTGGAGGAGCATAAGCTCATCGCTCATGCGTATGTCCGGTACATGGGCGACATGTCAGGCGGGAGTGTCTTTGGGAAACGAGTTGGAAGGATTTACAACCTCCCACCTCGAGCGAAAGGAAGAGAGTTCTACTGGTTTGGACGAGAGGATGAAGACGTTTCCGGATCAATGACGCCCTTAACTCCTGAAACAGTTGAAAAGGCGATCGGGTTCAACGACGAAAAGCTTGTTGAGGTCCGCGAAGAGGAGGATTTTTTGTTGGAAGAGAGGGAAGAGGAGGCAAGGATCAGAGGAGAATTGAAGTCTTGGTTCAGGGATGAGATGAACCGATTGGAGATTAACGATGATGTCAAGCGTGAGTGCCTAGCTCGGCTTTCATGTCGCGTTGCTCATCTCAACAACTGAGACGGCCCTGTTTTAACTTGCAGGAGATATCGTTGGTGAAGCTTCAGTTGCATTCATATGTACTGCTGTTATCATGGATACCACCCTCGTCGCTTCCTTAGATTTTCCCTCCGCTAAAGCAGAGCCCAAATCTGGTTCCACCGCACCTGTCACATCTCGCACTTCTTTGTTCCAATCTCTTCAAGCCAATCCAGTTGTCCCCGCTGGTTTGGTATTAGTTGTTGGAGCTTTGGCTATAGCTTACTTTAGATTTACTCGCTAAGTACCCGCGGTGTCCATTGCTTCCATAGTATCTTTGTGATCTCTTTAGCATTCCCATCTAGCATATCTTTCGCAGTAGATGTCTTCATATATCCTCTACCGGTTGCTTTTCGTCGGTTGTCGATGAAAGTATTCGATCGTTGATATCGTCACATACCAGTACTTCTTCCAGGGCTGCGCGCAGTGTAAGCTCGATTCCGTCTTGGTGGTATCTCGGCGAGATGACCTAATCAGTTCTTCCTACCGGGCAGGTATCACGAGAGATATGTGCAATCTCGGCGAGCCGCAGCCGACGTGGACACGTTCCATCAGAAAAACTGGTCCCGCTTGCGCTTTGTTGGCGCTTTGTTGGCAGACACCAAGATCATCAATAGTCATGCACAGATAGTAAAAAATCAAAGCGGTTGTAAAGTGGAATTTTCGGTTTTTGACTCCTTCTTGCTACAGACTAGTACTGTTCCTACGTCCTGTGTCTTTGCATTAAACTTTATCCACACAAATAATCCCGTTCCTCCACCTTCCCACCACCTGTCACCATCATCGATACTTCTTGTTCGCCTTCACCCATACAACAATGCTCCTACCATCTTACTCAGAATCAGACGTCCCGTATTGGCTTCAACCGGTAGAAAGCGATGGTAACGAGAGCTACGTTTCCGAGCAAGGCCAGACCGTGTTGTTCGTGAGCGCATTTGTAACCAATGCTCTTTCTCGCTCAGCTGTCTCTAACTCACTTCTCGCTCCAGCCTGAAATCAAAGAGAAATGCCAAAATATGTTCAATCACCAGAAGCTGGCTCTTGGAACCGCCGATATCGTGAGCCATGTTTGCTGTCTTTGTTTAGGTTGATCCCGGCGAGTCAAACGCAGAGCTGAATAGATTCTTGTCTAACCAGTATCAACCTCCCTGTGCATTGAAAAATATGGGATTCCTCTTTATGGATCCCAGCAAGGATGCAGCGAACACCTATGATGGAGGCTCTGGTTATGAATGCTCACCATCGAATTCCAGCACCACCATCGACACGTCTCCAGATCTTTCTGAATTTTTATCAGATTCGACTGCCTGGTCCTTCAGGGAGTTTGAACACCCATCTCAATTTTTCACTTTGAACACTACGGTTAGCCATCCATCGTATATGAAACCTCACCCCACCATCTCCACAAACCACAGCAGGACGCCACCCATGCCTGAAAAAGCTACCGCTACCCCGTCATCCCTCCAAGTAGATTTTCCAAAGTTCCCAGAAGACTTCAATGAGTATCGTGAAGGTATGTTCCCCACGCCAATTGCACTTCACTTGCGCACAGTAGACAGAGTTTGACGCGATCGCGAGAGCGATGCTTCTCTTCAACAAGGTGGTAAGCTCTACAGACGTGGTGAACACATTGTGCAAAGTCTTCCAGACTTTTCAGCGAAGGTATGTTGTTGGTCAGCGGATGTAAAAGCAGTTCAGCACCGAGGAGCTGACTTTCGTCCTTACTTTATTTGCCGCGCTCAAGGAGGACTGGTGGGGTATAGGAGAAGCCGCTTATAACCGTCTTCCATCTCTTGAGAAGAAGAAATTGAGAAATAAAGTGTGTACAATTCCGCCGTTGAGAAACATTGTAGAAGTAAAGCTGGTGCTGAAGTCTGACATGCATTACTTGCATCTCCTCTCCTAGCTTGGCGCTCGAAGGTAAAGATCCCAACCTCAAGCCAAGCACTACCCGCAGATTATGAGCTAAACAATTTTCTTACCTCACAGGTTCCGTGAAAGACGCAAAACATACATATCAACTCTCGAAGACCGTCTCGCAGAGCGTGATGCGATTCTCCAAGCGTACAAGAACGAACTTTTGAAGTGTACAGCTGCCTTGGATTCACGTAAGCTTTCTCTACCGTTTGCTTCTCTTGGAAGGCTGTTAACCTTCAACTCGGATTGTTCTTCAGTCCGTGGACCTAAACGAGTTGGTTACTGAGGCGCGAGCGCTATTCCCATAGCAAACATCCATAGAGAAATGTCATTTTTGAAGAGAACAAGAGTCTCTGCCCCATCCTGTATTACTGTCTTGAGTGTTGACGTTACTGTATTTCTAGCGCGAATCGTCACTGAGGGCAATAGCTTGCTGAATAATATTGACGCTAATTTTCAAATACTGTCTGGAAGAAGCAAATATGTGTTTGAAAGTCATAAATAGAGCTGGGAGCCTGATGAATACATAGCTCTGGACTCCGTGCTTATGAAAAGTCGATTAATCCACTTTGCTTCAGTTTGATAATTCTAATGGTGCTAACACTACGGTTCGTCATCGCAACAGGCATGTCCATAGCGTTTTATGATTTTTCAACTGGTGTTGGTTTACAGTACGCTCTTTCCCTTTGTGTAACCCTTCACAATATAATACGGACTCAGTATCCCAAAACCTCTCAATCGCTGTGTGGTTCTTCAGATCGAATCAGACCTCACAATAAATAAGCTTCACTCCGCCTCTCTTCAATGCATGTCGTCATTTCTTCCGTCCTCTCTTTATAGACAGCTACCTTCAATCTCATCGCTGAATTAGATGTCCAGTATATAGTTTACTCTCTCACATTGTGCGATGGATGGTGGTCAACTTGCCAGCAAAGTCACGCTAGCTCACACGCTCTCACACCGCGATTTGAGGGAGCAATGGGCCTTCACCAGTTATTTCTTTTCTTTTTCTGCTGCTCGCTCTGTTTACACGTCCTCTCCGTGTGTTCGGCTCAAAACCGTTACTCGGCGTCAGCTCATAGAATCGTCGGCGCGCCGTGTCCTGCAGCGGTTTCTTCGCCAGGGCATATTCTCAATAATTCACTCACACCAACTTCTCAAACGTCTCTTTCCTCTTTATTGTTAATGGTAGATATTCAACATCTTCTGCATGCTCTTTTTTCTCGTTGAATTCGCCATTCATCTCTGTAGGATTCTGGCAAAGGTTTGCTTCCACCGGCCCACCCGTGGGAACTACCAGGCGACCATTGTTTTCGGCAAGCCGTCTGAGCACTACTTAAAAGTATGCCTCTTTTCATGACCTTTCTTTCTCTCTCGTTATCCCTCTCGATTCCCCTTCGTGGTTTCTAAGGTGTGCAGCATGCTTTCTTTCCGAGAAGATCGAAATGTAGCGTAACTAATGCCAAATCCTCCCTTTCCAGATGTCTCAACCGATATTCTCAGACTCCACTTCCACTATGGATGAAAATGAAGACACTTTAGGACGTTCTACAGCATTTACGACTCCAAAGGATCCCGAAAAAGCTGGTAACTCCAAACCCGACGTTATTAAACCTCTTTTCGCCGAGGGAAAGTTCCCGCTACCTGACGCTGGCTACCACAACGTTGGAGTCATTTTTGAAAACCTTACCGTCAATGCTGCTGGCTCTGGATCTGGAAAGATGGCTCTCGTCGAGACTTTCGATCGTTCTCTTGTCAATGTGAGATCAACTACATACTGATAGTGCAATGAGCGAATGCTAACAACATCTTGGATTTGATAAATCCTAATTTTTCAGATGTGGAATCTTCCTAGCTTCCTCATGACGCTGTTGAATCTGAAAATTGGGACCTCAAGGCCAATCATTCAAGGCTTCGAAGGTGTTGTTCCAGATGGGCAAACTTGTCTCGTACTGGGACGACCCGGATCAGGCTGCAGTACCCTTCGTAAGTTACATTCCCATTCTTTATACTGCCACGCGACTCTTTGTCCAACTTTGACCGAAATTCCTTCGAATCCCTTTGTTTTACAATAGTGCGAGCTATTGCTAACGAGCGAGCGCCATTCAAATCCATAGAAGGACAAGTTTTCTACTCAAACATCTCATCTGATGAAGCGTACAAGTCGCTCAAGGGAGATATCGTCTTCAGCTCAGAGGAAGATATACACATCCCAGTGCTCTCTGTTGGCCAAACCTTGGATACTGCTTTGACTCTACGAAAGCCGAGCGATCTTCAGACTCCGAGTGGGTTCCTTTCTCTATCACCTCTGGTGTTTGGATATGGTGCAGCGCGTAAAGCTGACAGTACCTTCTGATCTGAAACTCTTTAGTGCAAAGTAAACATTACAGCGAAACTCTCACCTCCAATCTCCTTGATACCTTCAACATGCCCCACGTTCGAGGTACAAAGGTTGGAAATGACTATATTCGTGGTGTCAGTGGTGGAGAGAGGAAGAGAGTCACTCTTAGCGAGATCTTGACTCTCAACGCCGCTGTGGTTTGCTGGGATAACTGCGTTCGAGGATTGGACTCTGCTGTTGCGCTGCATTTCCTTAAGGTCTTGAAGGAGCTTTCATCGACGACAGGAATGTCTAACGTGAGTAATTCTTATTCTATTGAAAGCACTGATCTGATTGCAACCTGACCTGGCATCCTTACTTTGACCTTAGATCGTGTCAATTGTATGTGTTCCTCTCTCGATATCTGGCTACCATCATTGTTAACGGTTTCATTCATTTTACAGTATCAAACTTCTCAGGAAATGTATGACAAGTGCTTCGATCGAGTGATTGTGATTTACGAAGGATACATGATCTTCTCTGGCAGAACTGAAGACGCTGAGGCTCATTTTGTTAACATGGGTTGGCACAGGAAGCCGCGACAGACGTGAGTATCTGAGTGTTCCTCGAGTACCTGTTCTACCTAACGTTGAGATGAGGTTTCTTCTTCATCAGTATTCCTGACTTCTTGACGGCTTGTACTTCTCCGACTGAGAGATTGGTTCGCAACGATCATGTCGGACCCATCCCAACGACGCCTCAAGAGATGGCAGCTTACTTCCGCAGCTCAGCAGCATATGACGTTCTTCGATCTGATATGGAGTCCTATAGGAAATCTCATTCAGGTGGTGTTCAAGGAGATTCCTTCAAACAGGCCGTCGCCAAGTCGAAGCAGAAGGGGGCTGGAAGGAAGAGTGTCTACAAAGCCAACTTCTTCAAACAGGTTGCAAACCTGGTGGTTAGACAAACCCGGTTAGAAAAGGCTGAATGGATCAATTTATTCGTCAAGATTGCTAGTAATGTTCTTCAGGTAACTTCACTCCTCCGATGTTTGCGGTTGACTTCTTGAAACTGATCGCCTTAAACTTCCTTTTTAGGCTACAATCGTCGGTTCTATCTTCTTCTCACCTCCAGCCTCGGCTTCTGGATCGTTTGCGGTTGTGGGAGGTGTCTTCTTCGCCATTTTGTACTGTGAGTGCCTTGAAGATTGTCGACGTAGTGGGTCAAAGTTGATCATTGTTTCTTCAAAGTCACGATCTTTGCTATCGGAGAAATTGCTGTCACTATCATGGGTCGTCCCCACGCTATCAAGCTTCGTCGCCTTGGTTTCGCAACACCAGCCGCTCAGACGATCGCACAAATGGTGATCGATACGCCGCTCTACGCGTTCCAAACACTGGCGTTCTCCGCAGTCTTATACTTCTTGCTCGGTCTGAATGCTGGTGCCAGATACTTCTTCACTTTCTGGTTCATTGTGTTCACCTACTATATCACTGTGGCGTCAATGTACCGCGCTATTGCTTCTTGGTGTCATGACATTTCAATCGCATTCAGATATGCAGGATTTGCTCTTGGAATGATTTTGAGTGTAGCTGGGTTCATTGTAAGTTCACATTTACAACCGAAGAAGGATTCCAACCTCATTTTTCTATTACTGGTTTACAGTTACCATCCAACTACGAACTCCATTGGGCAGCTTGGATGAAACGATTCTCCCCAGCTGCGTTCGCACTTGTGAGTCAATCTTAACGTATGACTCTCTTTCAAAGTCTGATCGCCGTCTATGGCGTATTTGCAGGAGGCACTTCTCGCTAACGAGTTTAGGACCAGGACTTTGACATGCGCTTCGACGGATATGGTCCCCAACGGCGCTAATTACACCAACCAGCTGTACCAGACTTGTTCAATTGCTGGATCTCTACCTGGCTCGACCTCTGTTTCTGGTTCAACTTATCTCAGCGACGTTTACGGCTTCGAATCAAATCATATTTGGAGAGATGTTGGAATCTTGTATGCTTTCACTGCGATCTACACAATCCTCATCATCGCTGGACAATCACTCCTCGTTAAGGACACTGGCTCGGCCTCTGTCAAGGTCTTCAAGAGAGGTGGTGTCATTCCACCGAAGCAGCCGGATGCACCCCCAGCGCGTGTCAACGAGAAAGCAGACATTGAAAGCTCCGCAGTCACTCGCCAATCCTCTGGGACCTTCCGTGGAAACTTTACTTTCAAGAATGTCTACTACACTGTTCAAGTTGGTGGTGAAGATCGTGTACTTCTCGTGAGTGAATTTTTTTGCTCAACTCAGCGTCGCAGCTCTGACGCACGCTCTTCAAAACAAACAGAACAACGTCTCTGGTATCGTCCGCCCATTCAGATTGTGCGCGTTGATGGGTGCTTCCGGGGCTGGTAAAACCACGCTTTTGGATACTGTATCTCAGAGGAAGACGACAGGTAAAGTTGAGGGAGAGTATCGCATGGGCGGCGCTCCCTTGGCCTCCGACTTCTCGCGGAAGACGTCCTTCGTCCAACAAGGCGACATTCATGAACCTTTCTCGACGTAGGTCCTTTAAGTTTCCAGCTGCTCGGTAGGATTTTGCTCACTTCTCTCTCCAGTGTTCGTGAATGTCTCGAGTTCTCTGCTCTCCTTCGCCAACCTGCTCACTACACGAAAGAGGAAAAGCTCGCATTTGTCGATGAGGTCATCGACCTCCTGGAACTTAACTACATTGCTGATGCCATCATTGGTCCTCTGGGTGTCGAAGAACGTAAGCGACTAACTATCGGTGTCGAGCTTGCAGCGCGTCCGGAGGAGCTGCTCTTCTTGGATGAACGTAAGTTTTAGCCTTTTTTTTTTCTTTTTTTTCGATTTTTCCTCTCGCATTCTGTTTGGTACACTCCATCTGACACCGGATGGATTTTTAGCAACCTCTGGTCTAGACAGTCAAGCAGCGTACGACATTGTTCGATCTCTGAGAAACATCGCGTCCAAAGGGCTTGCGATCCTGTGCACCATCCATCAACCCTCTGGAGATCTTTTTGAGGTAAGTTTTGATTTCACATTTTTTGGGTCAGCTGGTCTCTGACGCTATGTTCTCCACAGATGTTCGACGACGTCTTGCTGCTTGCTCGTGGAGGACACACTGTCTACCATGGACCTACTGGTGTGGGAGCTAGCATAGTTTCAGACTACTTTTCTTCTAAGGGGGAAGCATTCCCAGCTGATTGTAACCCAGCTGAAGAGATCATGTTCGTCTTCAGCAATTAACAGTTTTTTTTTTTTTTTTAAATTGTTATTGACCTTTAATCAACTTTTTTTTTCGCAGCCGAGCAGTCGCCCCAGTCGGTGGATCCTCTTCTGACTGGCCTCAAATCTGGAGAGAATCAGCTGAGGCGATCTCTCTTGAAGAAGAAATTGACATGATCAACAGCAAATCCGTTGTCGATTCCAACGCAGCCAACGCAGCACCAACTGAATTCGCGACATCGTTTGTATTCCAGACTACTCAATTGCTGAAGAGAAACTTTATTGCTCAATGGAGATACGGCCCAGTGAGTTTTCAAGTATTCTTTGGTGCCCGTGTCCGCTCATTGACCACTCAATTTCTTCTTTACCCAGTACAACACTACAAAGTTCGCAGTCTGCACCTTCTTTGGTCTGTTCCTTGGATTCTATTTCCTCAATCTTCCAGTCACACAAACCGGTCTCCAGAGCTTAGCTGTGCTGCAGATGGTGCTCTCGCAAAGTGGTCCTCCTCTCATCTTGTCCATGTCAGATTACTTCTTGCAGAGACTCAGCATCTTCATTGGAAGAGAGCGCTCTGGGATTTATAGCTGGTATGCTCTTGTCACTGCGTAAGTCCACATTTCGGGATCCTCTGAGTGGACTTAGACTGACTTGCATGTCTGCGAGACAGCCTCATCCTGGTGGAATTCCCAACGATCGTCGTCGTCTTCTCACTTCAGTTCTTTTGCTATTACTGGACATCTGGCCTGAATTCTACGGCGAGTGCTGGTGCTCTAGCCTGGCTTACTTGGATCTCCTACTCGATCTTCGTCTGTACCTCCGCACAACTCTTCGCAGCTGTTTCGCCCTCACAACAGGCTGTACCTTACATCCTCTCGCTCATGTGGAACATATACTGCGCAACCTCTGGCGCTTTGGTGCCACACTCTCTGATGCCTTCGCCGTACAGGGACTTCGTGTACTGGGTCAGCCCTGTGAGGTGGATCCTAGGGTCGTTGATCTCCAGCGGCCTCTCCCCACACAAGGTCACCTGCGCGACCGAGGAGTTCGTCACGTTCAACATCCCATCCGGCCAGACATGTGGTGAATATGCCGCTTCGTACCTTGAGACTGCTGTCGGGTATCTGGTAGACTCGACGGCAACTTCGAGCTGCCAATACTGTCCAATGAGCTCAGGTTCAGATTACGTCGAGCAGGCCGGATATTCTGCGACTGAGGGATGGAGAGATTGGGGTGAGTAATCCCAAAATATTTTTTGTTGCACGAGACCTAACTGTTCTGGGCGAGCTTCTGTTTTCCAGGTATCTCTCTCGCGTTCCTCGTGTCAAACTTGGCTTTGATCTACAGTGAGTTGGTTCCATCTACGTTGAACATCCAGCCATCTATGCTTACTCTACTATCATTTTTTTCATAGTCGCTGTCTGGTGGTTCAAGATCAGACCACTGTACAAGAACTAATTGCATCACATAGAAATCACAACAAACTGCCTTTAACTCACACAAATCTAGATTATCACCTATACATTTGCATTTTTCTCTATCAATTTTTTCGTTTGTCCATCTATTACCCTCTTTGAAAATTATGGCGACCTCATCAGAGGCGGCGTGAAATGAAAAAGTAAACAAACGCGGAGACAGTAAAGCCTGGGCTGGATTACGCCTGAGCCAGTCGCCACAGTCACGATTTTTTTCTCTTGACTCGAAACGTTTTAGACTTTCTCCACTGAAAGTTCAGACTGCAACCAACATCCCAGCCAGTCAATTCTCGATTCCCAAGATGCTTCGTTCGTCTTCAAGATCTCTCAAGGCAGCTGTGTCCCCATCGACATCTTCGTGTGCTGTGAGGTGTTCGACCACTGGAGCCATTCGTCGCTCGAGCTCGAAGGACCGAAGCATCACGCCTGAAGCCAAATCCAGAGTGCAAAACCAAGCCCAGCGATGGCTCTCTAGCTCTTCGTCAAGTAAAGATGCTACTGTTGTGTGAGTACTTGCCCTTCCAGCTGGCCGAACTAGGTTGGAACAAGGTGTGGGGTACTAGGGTCGCTCTGCGCTCCATTTTTTCTGCTTCGGATGGACGTGCAAAGGACTGAATGTTCGCGAAGGCACTGATCTCGACGTGTGGACAGGGATCTGTTGGAGAATTGCTTGCTGAAGTTGATCGTCCTGGCTTTGTGACTGACCTTCCATCCCTTTTTCGTGTTTTTCTCATTTACATGACTCGAATCCATTTCATACTGCGCCGGCGACTACTGCATTCCTTCACTACCAAACATACGGGACGACATTTGAATCCTTACATCTTGGAATATGCTCTCTCCAACAGCCGACCCAATCCATCCCCTAACTTCCAATCCCTGCCTCGCGAATCCATCGACCACCCATCGCCTCTCTCGAGGACAGCTATAAAAAACGGCAACGAGCCTGATCACTCGTAAGTAGAGTTACTTCCTTGCATTCCCCTTGCATTTTCTATGCTATTAGGCACTGCTACGGTGTCCTAGAAAGCGAATCAAAAATTCTGCTAAATCGGCCGAATGAATACAAACTGACTTGTCTGCCTGCCTTCCTTGTGCTTTATAAAAACTAGGTTCGTTGGTAAATCAGGAGGTGAAATCTTCCACGAAATGATGCTCCGTCACGATGTCAAGCACGTCTTCGGCTACCCAGGAGGAGCCATCCTGCCTGTCTTCGACGCCATCCACAACTCGAAACACTTCGATTTTGTCCTCCCCCGACACGAGCAAGGTGCTGGGCACATGGCTGAAGGATATGCAAAGGTCTCTGGCAAACCTGGTGTCGTTCTCGTCACCTCTGGTCCAGGAGCTACGAATGTTATCACTCCTATGCAAGACGCTTTGAGTGATGGTATTCCGATGGTCGTTTTCTGTGGCCAAGGTAAGTTTAATCTTGGTTACAGCTCTTTAATCATATCTTGTGTCTGATGTTGTCATCTTCTCTCTTCCAACTCGAATGTTCGCTTTCCAGTTGCCACTTCCGCTATTGGTTCTGACGCTTTCCAGGAAGCCGATGTCATTGGTATCTCGAGATCATGCACCAAGTGGAACGTCATGGTCAAGGATATCTCCGAGCTCCCACGAAGGATTAACGAAGCCTTCAAGATCGCTACTTCCGGTCGCCCAGGTCCAGTCCTCGTCGATCTTCCAAAGGACATCACCGCTGGCATCCTCCGAACGCCCATTCTCGCCAGAAACATGTGGCCCGGAGGAACCGTCCTGCCAACTTCCACCTCCTCTAATCCCGTTGATTACGAGAGCATCGAGAAGGCTGCCAAGTTGATCAACCAGGCTAAGAAGCCAGTCGTCTACTGTGGACAAGGTATTCTTGCCTCTGAGGAAGGTCCAAAGCTGCTCCAGTTGCTCGCCAAGAACGGTAACATTCCTGTCTGTACCACCCTCCAGGGTCTTGGTGCGTTCGACGAACATGACCAGGAGAAGAGTCTGCACATGTTGGGCATGCACGGCGCTGCCTACGCTAACTTGGCCATGCAGGAGGCAGATGTCATAATTGCTCTCGGTGCTCGATTCGATGATAGAGTCACTGGAAAAGTTGACAGTGAGTTAACAACACTCAGCTCGAAAATCTCCTTCCCGTTGGTTACTCTATGCTAATCAATTCACTCGCGTTCAGCCTTCGCTCCAGCTGCTCGTGCCGCTGCCCTGCAAGGAAAAGGCGGTATCATCCACTTCGAAATCCAGCCAAAGAATATCAACAAGGTTGTCCAGGCGACCATCCCAGTCCTCGGCGACGTCATCACCTCCCTTCACAACTTGGTCCCCCAGATTCACTACTCTCCGAGAGAAGATTGGTTCGCCAAGATCAAGGCTTGGAAGGAGAGGTATCCATTTACATATGCCCCTTCGAAACCTGGTGAGAGGATGAAGCCTCAAGAGGTCATTGAGGAGCTGAACAAGCAATGTGATGTTATTGGAAGTGAGTAACTCACATTTGTCCTAGAGATCATCGTCAGTTACTGACAATACTTAACTATTTTTAGAGGAGAATGTTATTATCACCACTGGTGTTGGACAACACCAAATGTGGGCTTGTCAAAACTACAGGTGGAGACACCCACGATCTTGGGGTAAGCTGTCTGTTTTTGCGGCACCTTGGGTTTTCATCTGACACGACCCCATTCTTTCTTTAGTATCTTCTGGTGGTCTTGGAACAATGGGTTACGGTCTTCCTTCCGCTGTCGGTGCCAAGGTTGCTGCTCCAGAAAAGGTTGTCGTTGATATCGACGGTGACGCCTCATTCTCAATGACTGCCATGGAGTTGGCCACTGCTTCTCAGTACAACATTGGTGTCAAGGTCTTGTTGCTCAACAACGAGTTCCAGGGTATGGTTGAACAGTGGCAAGGTAAGCCTTAGGGTTTTCCACTGTGTTACACTCAGTTGTTTTGCTAACTCGCCTTCCGCCT
The DNA here is from genome assembly GCA_014825775.1 of Krasilnikovozyma curviuscula. Lineage (NCBI taxonomy): Eukaryota > Fungi > Basidiomycota > Tremellomycetes > Cystofilobasidiales > Mrakiaceae > Krasilnikovozyma > Krasilnikovozyma curviuscula. Next base: position 228,059 of record MVAQ01000003.1, read on the forward strand.
TTCAGATCTGTTCTACGAACAAAGGTATTCTCACACCCAGATGGTGAATCCTGACTTCGTAAAACTTGCTGAATCGATGCACTGTAAAGCTCTTCGATGCACAAAGCTTGAGGACCTCCCTGCCATGATGAAGGAGTTCTTGGAGTACGACGGTGACAAGCCCATCTTGTTCGAGTGTGAAGTCACCAAGAATGAGCACGTCTTCCCAATGGGTATGTAGACACTCTTTCTTTCTTCGCTATGTATATCTCTGACTTGTTTTCTTTGCGACTTATGATTAGTTGCTGCCGGTTCAGCCCTGCATGAGCAAATTGTAAGTTGCCCTCCGGAGTTCTAAGCAGTTCTACCTTCTGACTCTTCGGTTACCCTCTTTCAGATCCACCCACTTCTTAGGGATGCTGCTAAGAAGATCTAGTTTTGTATTTGCTTCAAAGCTCTGAGTCAAAAGGGTCGTTCAGGTCCACCATGATTTTCCTCTTGTTTATTTGCTTTCTGCATCATTAACCATCTTTGTAACTGTATGTCTATGTACACCGGTAGTGCTGATGTTCTTTTCTTTGCAAGTAATCGTCCACCTCTGCGCAACTTTTGCAGAACTGGAAGTGTAGTACAGTTGTTAGTACAAGAAGTTAGTGATATTCAGGTGTGGTATTTTTTATAGAAGGTCGGAGTGAGACATATGGAAACAGAGCTACGCCGTGGATCCGCAACCATCAGTTGTGAGCACACAGCCCAGATGCTCATCACCATCTATGTCTTTTTGTGAGACTGGGATCGACCTAGATCACTAGCAGCCGGGTACGGTGTAGGAGTTTTCTAAATATTCAATTACCTCCAATTCACTCTGATGTTATTCATTGTATAATGTTGTTTTTTAGCAGCACAGCAATAGCCCAGTTATCCCACCAGCGAGTAAAGAAGTGCAATGAAGTCGAAATAGTTTACAACGCGATCTCCAACTAAGCTCACTTCTTTTCTTGAACTATTCTAAGTACTATTCTCTTAAGAGAGGTAAAAGCTCTGTTTTGCAGAGCCAGGCCAAGAGATTCTGGCAAAGGGTGGAAGCAAAGTGTGATTGGAAGAGATATATCTGCATCTTTCAGATAGACGACCCGACTCGTTTCTTTCTGAAAACTACCACTCTCAATATCATCCATCTTTATCACGAAACAGAGTTACCGTGTTCAAGTTTAAGGTCATCTTTCGCAGAGTACCAGAGAAGGCAGACAACATTCGAAAGTCGCAAGGCAAAAGAAAACAGCATACTAATGACATGGCAAGAACCTCACTCATTTCACCGCGACACACTAGCTGACCCTCCTAGTTCTTTGACAGTCCACCAACTCTGGACAGCAGACTCCGTTTTTGAACGATCTTTGGGCCCAGAGACAGCGGCGCTTGTGCAGGAGCAGCAGCATGTGTATGTGCGACGGGCACCGGGGTCGGCAAAGGTGACGGTAACTTTTCTCTCACCCCATTTCCTTTGATTCCGAATCCCACGTTGTTGGGGGTGGGGCTGCTGGGTGACAATTTCTGCTGCGCTGCACCTTTGATGCTGATGATTTTAGGAGAAGGTTGTGCTGCTGGTGATGGTTCAGCGACAAGGGTCGGCTCGACCATCGGAAGATCGGCAGCAGTAGTTGGCGGGTTTGGCAGTGTAGAAGCTGGTAGTAGTGGACTGGGGACTACAGCAGTGGAGGACGGTGGTTTAGGTGGCAGAGATTGGGGTTTAGCGGGTAATGGATGAGAAGAGGATGTTGTTGAATGTGATGGTGGGGGGTTGACGAGTTTTGTGTTACTGCTGTTGGTATGGCTGGTGTATGGTGAGTCGCTGGGTCCCACATTGTGAGATTTAGAAGTTGACGGTTTCGAGGTTGAACTGTACGACGATCGACTCTCGTCCTGCCTCTCCTCCCTTGGGCCGTCTCTTCTCCCTGAGGCTCTGGATTCGTGTTGATCTGACCTCCTACTTTTCAAAAGTGGAAGCGGATCTCTTCTTGACAAGTTGGACGATTCACCATTGTAACCACTGCGGTCTCTTGAGTCTTGATGTGACCAAGACGGTCCCGATCGACGGTCATAGTCGCGACGATCGCGGTAATCATCGCGTCGGTCATCTTCCCATCGTCTCTTTCCTTGATTTTTATATTGGGGTTCAGAAGTGTAATCTTGAGGTTGGCCTTCATAACGCAAAGATCGAGAAGGAGAACGAGGACGCATTGACTGAGAACTTGAGGACGCTGAATACTGCTGATGTGGGAGACGCTGACGAGACTGAGACGATGCTTGTTGTCGAGAAGAACTATGGTCGTCCATGGCTGGTGAGGGAGACTCTTTTCTCGCGCGAGCTGGAGCTGGAGCAAGGACGGGGGGAAGTGGTGGAGGTACAGCAGCAGGAGCAGGCAGGGTCCATGATGGTCTGGAAGGGTTTAGAGTGGAGTGCTTTTCCTGTAGGAACTGAGTGAAAACGAAAGAAAAAGAGAGGGAAAAAAAGCATGAGACTGAGGGTCGGCTCCTTGTCCAGCCAGAAGCTTTTGAAGAGCATACTCACGCGAGCAATGTCTCTGCAGTTCTTCTGACATCTCAGATCCAGAGGAGAGCTTCCAAAAGGTCCCGCGTTGGCGATGGCTTCCCACGTAGACCTCATCGCGCTGTTGTTTCTCGCAGAGTTTGCGAATTGGCCATTGCCCTGCAGAAAATGAGAGAATTAGCACATCGACATCCTTTGTGCTTTATGAGAAGGTACGTACCATTGAGGCTAGGTGGTACAAGGAAAATAAGATTGCTTCTAACATCGGTGGGTTCCTGCCCACGTCCTTCCCACCAGCGAACAACAGGCGTCAGAAAATGAAGCGAAAGAGTGGGCTGACTGGCTGACTCACCTTGACAAATGCAAAGAGCTTCTGGCTGACATTGATATGCAGCCAAGGAAAGCTTCCATCATTTGGGCTCACTCCTTGAGGTGGTTTGTTTAGAAAGCTAGCCCATCGCGACATCCATCTCTCAAACTCTCTACTAGTTTCCAAGCTTGCCTTGATGTACTGATTTTGGCGCCAGAAGTCAACCACCACTCTTGGATCCATCTTCTCGAGTGTGTCTTCATCTTCCAAAATCGTTTCCAAGATGGTGTAAATGGGGTCAACTAAAACCTGCGCAATATCTTGATCTGATGGTTTATTGACGGCTGTGAGCACAAGGTTGACTGCCTGAGTAACCGACTTTGATGTTGAGAGTGTACCAGTGACAGCTGGTAGAGGAAGTAAAAGAGAAAATATCGATTTGTAGAGTTCTGGTTTAGTCGATGAGGGTGACAATGTTTCGAGGAGCTGCAGGGATGTATCAACTCCGCGTTAGAAGGTGATTAAAAGCAAGCACATGCAACTGAAGACTCACAGACAGTAATCCTTTCCTCAAAGATTCAAGCGGATCTTGCTCTACGTCCTTCATATCCATCAACGCATCCTCCCTTCCAGTCCCGATCAGTTTACCTTGACTCAGAGCCCTTCTCACCGATTCCGCATCGATAACAAGGAAGTCAACCAACACCATCTTTAAACTAAGTTCTGAATCGTCATTTGAAAGAACTGCAGATATAACTGCAAAAGTAAATTTGGGTGCTATGTTGATATGAGCCAGGAGTGACGCTCGAATCAGAGCGTGTTCTTCGACATCCTCTGCATGATCCATAAGAAGCTGTCAGAATGAGACATGGTAGCAAGAAGAAGAAAAGGATAATACACTCACCAACTTGGAGCAACTGAATGATGACATCTGCATTTCTTTTCACCCAGTCGAGAGCAACATCGCTCAGCTTCGCAAACGCCTTGTACCCAACCATTCGGACGCTCTTATCCTCATCCTCACAGAGATCATAGATACAATCCACAGCCTGTTCCTTGATGTTGTCTTCTTGCTGCAGTCAGGGATGGTACACGGAGGGGCAAAATCAGATCAGTCGGTCTCCTTTAGAACGGAACGCAGGAAGGAGGGTGGAAAAGAGCTTACCTGCCCAAAGAATCGCGGGAGATTCTCACCACTGAATGTTCTCACAGGTATCGATTTGGACTTCGAGATATCAATGAGGAATTTTATAGCTTTAGTTGCTTGAACAGAAGACTAATCAAGTAAAGCATGTCAAAATGAAATCACATTGGGACTGGTAACAGGACCTGTGACGGTACTTACAGCTCCGGCAGCTTCCCCACGCTCAATAAGAGCCCTTCCCTCTTCGATTGCTAGAGCCTCAGGTAGCTCAGCCATACTTGAGAGTATGTACACCGTCCTGGGTGGGGGATAATTATGAAAGCTCTGACGAGACGCGAACCTCTCTTCCTCAATAGGACACATTCATATTTAATTAGACCCTCACCACATTCGAAGAACTAAGATTACATCTTTGACCTTGAATTTCTTCTAGTTGGTACGAGAGCGTTTAATGAAGAGATCTCTGGTCATGAACGCCACTGATCAAAGGAAAGGACCGAGACCTTCCGAGATTCTCAGAATACATCCAGAATTACAAGAAGGGTATATCGTATTCATTAGAGGAGATAGGATAGTCAAAAGAGCAGAGCCAAGAAAGTGTCTATCCTGCGACAGGTAACAGCGCTAACCGTACCATTTTTTGGAGCCTCCTGCGCCCTTGTGTTGTGAAGTATCTTCTTTTCTGTGAGGAATGACCGGTTCTTTGATTTCAAAAGTTTCGATTGCGTCCTGAACCCACAACAAGCACGGCGCAAATGTTTAAGTAACGATGTCGCACTGAGGCTTTTTAAATGAGGTGCTTACCCTCCAAGTAGCCATGTCCATTTCAAGAACCATCTGCATCTTCGAAACGGCTGCATTATTGTCTGTTTCTTTCCTCAGCTCAGGTTCAGGTGCTTCACAGGCACTGATTCCGAGGGACCCGTCTTCAAGTTCTTCCAAGTTAGCTGTTGAAGCTCGTAGTTCAAATGAGAGGTAGAAAATATTTTCGATTGTTTGTGAATATGAATGGGGCTGTGTTGTTTTACAAGAATGAAATTATTTGTCAGACATTGGGGAGAAGCAGAGGAACAGGTGCGTCGTAGCTTCTTTGTGGACGTACGTTGATGACAAATTTAAAGAAGTTCACTGGAATGACTTCTCCTTGTTCGTTGATCTGAGTCATTTTCTGTAGGATGTCTGCGATCTATGCAGCATCAGGCCAGATATAGAAAAAATGAGCCCTCTTGTGTCCACAGTCGCTCAAGATGAAAACAGCTTTGAAATCTCACCTTCTTGACCATCCCACTCGTCTCATTCTCATTTGTGACAACATCGTTTCTGGTAATCTGTTCAACATCCTTCTTCTTACTCTCATCCCTCTCCAGCTTAGCCCTCTTCTGCTGCATTGCTCTGCTCTTCTGCTCGACCATCAGTGGCCCAAACATAAAGTCTGTCGAAAGAACCTTGCGTGCCCATCGCGATGACATGTACCCTAATGTAGACCAGTCGCCTTCGGGAGACGTGTTGACGATGGAATCGTCGTCGTCCGCTTCCTGCGACGCATGATCTGATCGGATGACGTGCGCGACTCTGATCCACCAAAAACCAAGAAAGAAAGAAAGAAAGAAAGAAGGGATTAGAAAGTCTGGTTATTAACCAAAGAACGGGGAGACAAGAGGGACATGCTTCAGAATGTAGTCATCGATGTCGAATGCGTTCTGATCTACCTTCAGCTGACGCGCTTTCGTAGCTGCAGTATTTGAGACCGTCAAGAGGACTTTTGAATCGAGCGTTGCTTCCTGTGTTCCTTGGACTGTCTCAAAGCGAGAGAGTTAGCTTCTCCGAGGAGCCACATTAGATATGAACATTGCATGAGAACGGACCGTTCTTGAAGATCTTGTCATTTCGAGTGATGGTAGCTGTTATATCTTCGATGTTGACGTTTTGGATATCCTGCCGTTGCTCTACACGGTAAAGAGAGCGAAAGGGTCAGAGAACGAGGACCAGTCAGTTTGAGTTCTATTTCAATTTCGCAAGCCTTCCTATCCAGCCAATAAGCCTCCAAAGGGATAGATGATACTACACTGAATCACAATGGCCACATAAGATGGAATGTCCACTCACTTTCAGCCTCAGCCAGCTCAGCCCTCAGTTGCTTCCTCAATTTCCTTTTGTCCGCTTCAGTTTGTTCCTTTGGTGAGTGGGATATCATAGATGGTTCTTCCTCATGATCAGAAATGATCATCAGAGGATCCTCTAGTGTCGGTTTCTGTCTTGCCAACTAAACGGGTCGCAAATGCAGAAGGGTAATGTAGAGACGGATTCAGAGAAGTAGGAAATGATCAGCCTGAATCTCCTCTGATCGTACATCTGCTCCAGTATAGCGGCAAAGCTCACCTCTTCCTTTACTGAGAGATGTGTGAACCTAATCTAACTGACAAATGGGCCAGAGGGAATTCGAAGAACAAGAGGCAGAACACGACCGCCGAGCGCGTTCGATTTTATGGTCGCATTGCTATATATTTTCCCATGGATCTCACTCTTCCAGAAAACCTACATGACTTCGTAGAGACTCTAAGCTGAGAATCAGTTCGCACCTGGACAACCGAGTGGAAAGCATGCACCACGCCACGATTGACCTCAGAGGCATGGCAGCTTGAGTTAATGCGTTTCCAACCACCATCTTCGACAGTACCTAGTATCTTTACCACTCTAGCCTTGACATCACCACATTCTCAAAACTCCTCTTGTCTCGTCAGAAGCTGCCGTGCTCCTCTGATCGTCATGGTATGTCCATGCCCTTGCGACCTGAGCTCTGGTGCACTCCTTCCCTCAGCATAGAACTTGACCAAATGTTCCTTCAACATTGAATTAGTCTGTGACTCTGCATACAACACATGGTGATCTCAAGATTGAAGTCTTTTGTGAGACAGTACCAAAAGCAGCAGAGAATTTCTTAGGATTGTGTGCTGCTGGAGAATACGATGGGTGTCTGTTTCACAGGTAGGCATTGACAGGTCTTCGTTCGTAGGAATGAATGAGCTCTGATGTGGAGTCCGACCTCACTAGAGGGGAGGGTTGTTGTTGCTGGTGGGTTGACAAGACAGCTGTGAACTGTGTACTAATTGCATGTCTTTTTATTTCTTTATCTCATCGTTCTGGTGTCTCTCAGGAACATCAAGACATTCATGATTCAAACAGGAGACCCAACAAACACGGGAAAAGGTGGACAGAGTATATGGGGCAGGCCATTCGCCGATGAAGTGAAAAGCACACTGAAGGTAACCGTCCAGTTTCTCGTCAAAATGGTCGTTGATTGATCTATGGCTGTTTTTCTCATTAAATGATGTCTTTTTATGTCGGGAAAACCATTAGTTTAATGCTAGAGGAATAGTAGCAATGGCGAATTCAGGATTAGACAGCAACAAATCCCAAGTCAGTTACCTTTTTTTGCCTGTTTGTACTGGATCTGACTTTAACGTTCGTCCCTTCATTGTCAGTTCTTCATCACGTACGCCAGACAACCTTCATTAGATGGAAAGTACACCATCTTTGGCCGAGTGATCGACGGACAGGATTCAACGCTGGACTTCATGGAAAAAGTACCGGTTGCTGGGAACAAACATCGACCTACGACGGACATTAAGATTCTCAATGTGAGTCTTAAGCTGTAATCTTTTCTCTTTGCGAAAGTGGAGTCTCCTGACGAAGGAATTTTTTTGTTCACAGATCACTATCCATGCCAATCCGATAGCTTCTGCCAAGCTAGCGCGATGAGAAGATACGTAGTTCACACATAGAATTTTGTTGTATCACTTTTTATAAACATAGTGTGAAAATCTCAGTAGCACAGGGCATAGGCATGGCTACTGGCGGCGGCGCAAAGCTTAGAAGATTCGAGTTATATTAACAGGTATATATCGACAGACCATAATGAAGTCCAAACCACCTCTTTTCATAATAACTCTTCGTCGTCCAGACTCAAATTAAGAGAAAAAACTTGAACATCTTGAGTTCGCCTCCGAGCTCATCCTCAACCTCAACCTACAACTGTCCAAATTCACCATTTCGCAGGAGCGATGGTGATACCAAACAATTCCTCGTCAAGCATATCTCCTTCTGCGAGAGATGCAGCTGATAAGTCTTCGAGCTCGAGACAGGACACTCCCAGTGGTAAAAAGGTTACTTAGTTAGTAGCATGGTTTCGCCCGTACTCCAATTCTTGAGGGAGGATATGTTTGGTCTCCCAAACGAAGCTTGGTTTCGGACTATTAAGCATGTAGAGAGAAAGGTGGTGTTGGAGACACTGGGGCATCAATTTTGATGGCAGCGGTGCTTAACTGACGGGGCGGTTACTCGACGAAGCTCGCTGATGAGGGACAAACGCGACCGCCTCTCATCCTCTGCTCTCCCTAGCACTGGAAGCGTTGTCAGAGCTTAAGACTGATACGATTTTCTTCCTTCTGGCCCGATATCATTAGTTACTACGACCGTGAGTGGTGTCAGGCTATCCGATATAGCACTTGATTGAGGGATACTAACCAACTCACTGTCGATTCTGCAGATGATGTTGGCAATCATAAATACGGAGAAAATGCACATCAGATGAAGCCAGGTGAGATCTCCAATTCTTTTTCGTCCATTATAGGCGAGGTCTAAGAGAGGGCAACACTAAGGTGTCATCCGTCACTCCTATCCTGCTCTTATTCGTTCTCTCCATCGTTGCATGCCCAACAGCCACTGACATTCACCATCTTTAGCTCGAATGCGTATTGTGCACAACCTCTGTATCAATTACGACCTGCTAGACCCAAGTATCGTCGATGTGATCCGTCCAGCTCGAGCGACACATTTCCAGATGACCAGGTTCCACACGGATGAATACATTGATTTCCTGGCTAAAGTTATGCCGGAGACGCACAATGAACTGACGGGCAATGGTCAAAGATGTGAGTTTTTTTCGCCTTTCCGAATCGACCCTGACAGTACCACAGATAAACTAACGAACTCTCGCGGATTGTTACTTCAGTTTTGACTGGCCCAGATTGTCCTTCATTTGAGGGACTCTTTGAGTTTTGTTCTATCTCAGCGGTAAGTTCAAGTTCAAGATTGTTTGTAACCACAAAACCTGCTCTCAGCACCAATAACTCTATACTTTGCAGGGAGGAAGTATCGCTGGCGCAAATAGGCTTAATGATGGTGCTGCAGGTGGGTCAACTCTTTCTAGATTTCGCCGATCACCAGGGTAGAGTATGTGAAGGCAGTAACTAATTTCGTTCGATTAGACACTTGCATCAATTGGTCAGGGGGACTGCACCACGCCAAGAAACGTGAAGCCAGTGGTTTCTGTTATGTGAACGATATTGTCCTCGGAATTTTGGAGCTTTTAAGGTAAGCGATGCGCATTATTTGATTTTCCCTGCTGTGATGACTGACTTGACATTGTCAACGTTAGGTATCACGAACGAGTGCTTTATATTGATATTGATATCCATCATGGTGATGGAGTCGAAGAAGCGTTCTTTTCGACTGATCGTGTCATGACTGCATCGTTAGTTTCATTCAGGTCCTTTTGCCCCACCGAGTGCGTCGACACCACAATCTCTCTTTCCTTTCAATTAGCTTCCACAAATTTGGCGACTACTTCCCTGGAACCGGACACGTCAAAGATATCGGAATCGGCAAGGGTAAAAACTACGCCGTTAACGTTCCGCTTCGAGACGGCATTAATGACGAGACTTACGCGTCCATCTTCCAACCCGTCATCTCGCACATCATGGAATGGTACAGACCTGACGCTGTCGTTCTCCAATGTGGAGCAGACTCTCTCGCTGGCGATAAACTGGGTGTATTCAATTTGACCATGAAGGGCCATGCGGACTGCGTCAAGTTTGTGAGCAAGTTCAATTTACCGCTGATGGTCCTAGGCGGCGGTGGATACACTGTAAAAAACGTTGCCAAGACATGGACGTATGAAACTGGAATTATCTTAGGTAAAGAGCTGGACGAGAATCTGCCGTACAACGAATAGTGAGTGTTAAGGTCTGTTTTGTTTGTCTCCGTGCTCCAACTAACCTTCTGTGACGCTGTAGCCTTGAATACTTTGGTCCGCGATATAAACTCGAAGTTCTGGAAACAAATATGGACAACTACAATTCCAGACAATACTTGGATGGCATCAAGTAAGCGCCCATCGTCGTACTCTCCCTGGTCCCGATTCTCACCTCGCTTTATCCTCATTCGCAGGAGCCAAATTATCGACCATCTACGAAATATGCCGTTTGCGCCTAGTACTCAGATGCAACACGTTCCCAAGTCGTCTGTGGGGCGAGAGCTAGGAATCGATGAGGAACCTGATAGTGATGGTGAAAGTTCGATCGATGGAGCAATCAGAGGTGGGTTCACAGCTTTCGTTGAAATGGAACCTAGTGCATGCACCGATGTTGATTAGACTCTTTTCTTGTAGCTCGCATCAGAAATATCGAGTCTCAAAACGGAAAAATCTACGGAGATTCGGATTCGGACGACGATGCGTATAGTGAGGACGATGAGAGTAGTGTCTTTGGTGGCCGCCGGAAACCACAGCGTCGTCCAGCCGGTTTATCATCACGAAACCAATATCCATCCTCATTCTACCCGCCAACCTCGTCTCGAGCTTCTCTCCTGAAGGGCGCCAAGAACCCACTCCTTCCCAGCCATCTCAGCAATCAAGATCGTGGTAGTCGTCAGTCTTCATTTAACGGTGAGGAAGAAAATCCACCTAAGAAAAGACGCTTCTTCACCTCGTCGAAACTGCAAGGATTGATGGGCGCGACAAAGAAGAACGAGCTGGAAGCTATGTTGTTCCCTCATCAGCATCCACCGCAAACGGTCCAGCCGAAACGAACTGGTCCTGTCGTTCCTGAAGACCCTCTGAAACAACACGAGCTGGATGAATTTGCTCCACCTGAGTTTGTGCTATCAAAGGAAACAGGACGGGTTCTTCACGTCAACATCGAGTCGCTGAACTTGGAAAGCTTAGGGCAGGTGTAGTTGTCAGGGCGCGAAGGTTTAAGTTTGCCTAAATGTATCGTTGTACTATTACTGTGATTGGTTCCAATGATATCTTTATTTTTATTCGTTTCTAGTTTGTACTTTATGTTGATGAAACAATTTTCTGTTATTTGTGGTACATTTTTCCCCGGAAAGTCAAAAATTCTTCGAGGCGCACGATTTTTATGAACCGACAGTTAAGAGTAATTTCAAGAAGAAAGCCATCAAAGGAAGGACAGACTTGAGTGCAGTAAAGTTTTGGCAAGGTGAATATTCCTTTGTTTGGCCCAAGGGGTTTCTTTGCTAGCTGGAATTGACACTTCCTTTCGTCGCTCTCGCTGCCTCTCCATCAGTCAAACCAATTTTGTACGACAGTTCAATGGCTACCTCAACTCCAAAGCGAACTCGTTCCTCCATATCGAAAACAGCAGATATCTCCACCGGTTCTCCAGCCTCAGCGGTGCTTCGTCGAACGACCAGAGCTTCAGCAGCAGCATCAGGTAGCAGCCAGCCAGGAAGCAGTCAATCCAAGACGTACGGCCCCAAGAATACAGACTCTCCGTCTTCTCAGTCAACTCCTACGAATCGCGGTGGTTCGAAGGGGAAAGGGAAAGCTACTGCTCGTGCTGAACCCCTTGAGGCACATGAACCACCGTCTGAAGCCTCCTCCCCTTCGAGCTCAAGCATCCTGCCTGACTCACAGCCACCGCACCATGTTACCTCGTCGGAAGTTCCGCTAGTAGCTGCTTCAAGTTCCGTCACCGAGCTCTTCAGTCCACCAGCCCACCTGAAATCCAAAAAATCTGCAACTTCGTCAGCTCTGAAGACACAACTCCTCCCAGCGGATACTTCTAGCCCATATTTGAAAGTTACTGAACAACCAATTGAAGATAAAGAACAAGAAGAGGTGGTGGGGTCGGTTTTGGAGTTGAGAGCGGACGGACAAGTTGGTACTCCGACGCCCTCGCCGAGAAAGAAGACAGCTGGCCCGACCAAGAAATCATCCACAGCGCAGAAGAAGCTTACAGCAGCTGTTATTGGCCTTGCTCCTCCAGAAGACGTCGATAACGAGGGTGGCGCATCGGCTCTTCCAACACCAGAAGCACCACCAGCACCAGTTGCATTCACGGAAGAAGAGGAACTTGTCGCAATTGACGAAAATTTTGATCAAGTACTCAACGATGAAGGAGTGCATGACGCTGGAGTTGGTAATAGCACAAATGGTGCTGAAACCGACATCTCTCTCGAGATTTCAACTGAAGATGTTGAGAAGGTTGAGAAAGTACTTGCTGCTGGCCCAGTTGAAAGCAGTACGGAGGAAGAAGACGAAGCCATTGAGGAGGAAGAGTTGTATGAGGAGAACGGAAGCTCCTCGGAAGAGGAGGATAGCGATGACGATGACGACGACTCCTCCTCTGAGGAGGAAGAGAGCGACGAGGACGAGGAAGACGATGCAGCAACGCCAAAGAAAGATCAATCGTCCTATCTGTCTTCCCTCTTCTCACTTGCTCTTGCCAACGCCAAAGCGGCAGAGGAACATGAAGCTCGTTTGAAACAACTCGATAACGGTGAAATCGTGTTGCAGCTAGAGAAGGAAAAGACTTTAGCGTAAGTTCCCAAGTTGTTTGTTCAAAGAGTTTCAAGCTGATTTCTAAAATCTGCGTGTTTCTTCATACAGACCACTCCCGTCGCTCTCCAAACCCAAGCACAACGATCTCTTCAAATTCCCTTCTGCTGCCACTGGTAAAGTCAAAATTTCTTCAACACTCCCAGAAGCATCAGAGGCAACACCATCCAAAGCTTCGCCTGACGGACTTGAGCTTGATACCTACGTCGCACCAAGATTCCTGACTAAGAAAGAAGCGAAAGCAGTGAGTTCACTTCTCAATTTTTAACGTCACATCAACGAAGCTTACCTTCTTTGGGTTTTCCTTTGCAGGAACGACTTGCCAACAAGCCACTGGCTTTCCATGAGATGCCAGCAATCCCAGAAGACCGTAAAAAGGAGATGGCTCGTGAATACCACGCGCTCAAGCTTCGAAACTCCCTCGACCCCAAAAGGTTCTACAAAGGCCAAGGAGGCCTTAAAGCACCTCTCCCTGAAGTCTTCCAGCTCGGAAGAATTGTGGAAACGAGCAGGACAGTCCAAGATTCGACGCTGTTCAAGGCTACGCAGGTCGGAAGCATTATGCAGGAGCTCATCAACGACACAGAGGGCAAGACGTACGCGAAGAGGAAGTTTTCGGAGCTTCAAGATACTAGACAACAGCATGGAAGAGGAAGAGGATGGAAAAAGGGGAAGAGGGATAAGAGACTTTACTAGATGTGTTTTTCCTGATGTTGTACAGCTATCATCCCATTCTTGCCTAAGCTAATGTACTACTTGAGGTTTGCTCTAAAGTTTACAAATTCATATTTGCGTCATTTTCAGTCTGTGTATTTACAAATGAGCGCTTCGAGTTTGGGTTTTATATTTGAGTGCACACAAGCTGGCGCAAATGTATTAGACTTGACTTTGCTCAACACACTGAGGAGACGACTACCACGTGATCATTGGAACACAGAGCATTTGGGTTATCGACCTCAGTAACCGATGGAACGGGTTTTGAAGGGACAAGAAAGCCGTAAAGTGGTGAGAATTGGAAGATTGGAATAGAATATTTTCAATGCTTTTGTTTGACTGTTCAAGAAAGTGGAATCGCTTTTTGCACCTGGCGCTTATTTACGAACGACAAATACCACTTGACGTAAAACTGGAGGAAGGTTTTTTATGAAACAAACTTATGTGAGCGCTTGCCGAGCGGACGTCGGTTGCTTTTGAGAGCCGGGTGGGCCGGGATAGCAAACCGATCCGGATATTTGTCTAGTAATCGCAACTAAAAACAAGAGAAGATTTACCATCCTGAACTGCTGTCGGCCAACTCTATAAGGAATCACAATTATATTGTCAAAAAGAAAGAAAAGTAATTGTTGATGTGCTTGAAAATTGGGCTGCGGCAGTATCAGTCTTGAGGGAGTTTCAACGGACAATAGAGCGCCCTGGTGCAACCGACTTTACTCTGCACTTCTAAATTTAGCTCGATTGTAATCCAGTAGTATCACTTTTAATCAATCGGAACTATGTCAGAGACTAGCTGCAGAGCGCGGTCGTTGTAACTGAAGCTCCACACTGCACGCAGCTTGGACAGTTTGTTCTGCCTTCTTGAACGTGATCTCCAAGGTAACCAGAAGTACTCACGCGGTAAACTTTGAGCACTCTACTTTTTAGACCGGTGGGTAGTTTAGGAGAAAACTTCTCTTGTGACCTTGCGCTGATCTCTCTTCGTTAGTAACCCCTTCGAGCAGAGTGGCAAGTTGCACCCTGCTCGTCTGGAACGCTTATTTTTTCCAAGGATCTAGTGAAGATTGTTTGGATGCAATAGCAGACTCTACGAACGAGGTGTAGTCTCCCATCGGACCGTGATTGGTTTTTCTTGATCTTTCGCGCGCTGTCAGTCACCTCCACACCCTGCTCGGGAAATCCTCGACGTACCTCCGATTTGCATCAGGTGGTACTGTCGATCGTAATGCTACTTCCTGACTACTCCAAACTTTGAGTCCCGCGCCTTGCTAAGCTTATAAGGCCAACGAGGTCAGCTTCTTTCTCTTCTCTTTGCCGGTCGGTATTTGCCACGATGAAACTCACTTCCATTCTTTGGTTGGTGGGAGCAGGGAACCTGGTTAGTGCTCTCAGTGTTTGGAATCCTTCTTCTGTTTTCAAGAAGGCTTTAAACTCGACAGCAGTACTTGTTGGTGGGTCAAGGTAGCTCTAATGCTTCGAGAGGGACTACTTTCTGACGATGTTGTTAATAGGCAACTTAACCTACGTAACCTCACCACCAGTTTATCCAACGGTTAACACATCTGCAACAAGAGAATGGGAAGTTGCTGGTCAGTGGGTTCAGACTTCTTTTCTCGAGCAGAGCACTAAGTTGTGCAGCGTTTTGATAATGAAGTGGCTAAAGCGAAAGCCAAAATCTCGACCTGGACACTGCAGCAAAAGATCAACGTCACTACAGGTCTAGGATGGGCAACAAACCGATGCGTTGGCAATACCGCACCTCTCCCAGAAATCGACTGGCCAGGGTTTTGTTTACAGGACTCGCCATTGGGTGTGAGAGACACCGACTACGTGACTGCATTCCCAGCTGGGATCCAGGCAGCTTCTACGTGGGACCGTTCTTTGATCAGGAAAAGAGGAGCTGCGATGGGGGCTGAGTTCAAGGGAAAGGGTGTTCATGTCGCTTTGGGTCCGATGATGAATATGGGACGCATTGCTCAAGGTGGTCGCAACTGGGAAGGTTTTGGTGCTGATCCATATCTCACAGGTGAAGCTGCCTACGAGTAAGTCCATCGCTTCTGTGGATGTCGCTTCTAACTACTGAGCGCCTTCTCCGATAAGAACCGTCAAAGGGCTTCAATCGAGTGGAGTTCAGGCTACAGCAAAGCACTTTGTTGGTAATGAACGTGAGAGAACATTCCTGCTTCTCAAATGAAGCCCAATACAGATGATTCCTTTTTTTTTTTTCCTCAGAGGAACTCAATCGAAGCACCTCAAGCTCCAACATTGACGATAGGACAATGCACGAAATCTATCTCCATCCGTTCTTGAAATCAGTCCAAGCTGGAGTTGCCAGTGTGATGTGCTCCTATAACTTGGTCAACAACTCCTGGGCTTGCCAGAATTCGAAAGTACGTCGATGTCATTGTCCACTTCCATCGCGTCTTTGATAACTTATGGCACTGTTCTCAGACCATTAATGGTTTGCTGAAGCACGAGCTCGGCTTCCAAGGATACGTCATGTCAGACTGGGACGCTACCCACTCCGGAGTCGGTGGATCTCTTGCGGGGCTGGACATGGACATGCCTGGTGACATTGGCTACTCAGGACTCCACAACGCTTCCTACTTTGGCTACAACTTGACTGCTGGTGTCATGAACGGAACGATCCCGGAGAGCAGAATTGATGATATGGCCACCAGGATCGTCGCCGCTTGGTACTTGTTGGGACAGGATAAAGTATGTCTGTCTTGTCTATACTTCAATTCTACACTCTTCTCACTCTCAAATTTTTGCGGTAGAACTACCCTCCCATCAGCATCGCATCTTTTGCTCCTTTCTCAGATCCGCTCAACGAGCACGTCGATGTACAGGACGACCACAAGAGGGTGAGCCAATTCGTGCTTTTTTTTCAACGACTTCTACTTTTGCCTTCTATAACGTTTTAAATTAGATTGTTAGAGAAATTGGAGCAGTTGGAACAGTCTTACTCAAGAATGTAAACAACACACTGCCTCTGAAATCTCCGAAGTCTATGTCTATCATCGGACTCGACGCTGCTCCACCTGCTGATGGACCTAATGGCTACTCGGACAGAGGTGGTGTCGATGGTCATTTGGCGATGGGATGGGGGTCGGGAACTGATAACTTCCCATACTTGATTTCTCCTCTAGAAGGTATGGCCAATTTGTTGTCGAGCAAGAAGAATCTATGGTACTGAGTTGTGCCTTTCTCTAGCGATCCAAAGACATGCACTGGAAAATGGTACTCGAAGTATCACTTACTGGCTCGATAATTGGTCATTAGGGGGTGTCAACTCGACAGCTCAGAACACTGAAGTAGCCCTTGTCTTCGTCAACAGCGATAGTGGTGAAGGATACATCACAGTGGATGGAAACGCTGGCGATAGGAAGAATCTAACAGCATGGTTCCAGGGAGATACTGTCATATCATCAGTCCTGGAGAATAACGCCAACACTATCGTCATCATAAACTCGGTCGGGCCGCTCATTTTAGAACCCTGGATCAACCACCCGAATCTTACTGCGGTCTTGTGGGCCGGACTTGGTGGACAGGAGTCAGGAAATGGACTTGTTGATGTTCTCTGGGGCAAGGTTAACCCATCTGGTGAATCGTTCTTGCCATTTTTCAGAGCACTCACATCTCGCTGAACGCCCACAATATGTTCTTATCAGGACGCCTCCCTTACACGATCGCCAAGTCTCCGTCCGACTACTCAGCATCTCTAGTACCTGAAAACAACTCAGTAGCTGTACCTCAAGTTCCATACGAAGAAGGTCTCTACATCGATTACCGATGGTTCTTGGCTAACCAAATAACCCCGCGCTTCCCCTTCGGATTCGGTCTTAGTTACACTACCTTTGGCTATTACTCTCTTACAGTTAGTAAAAAGGTATCCAAATTCAAAACTTACAACTCTACAGCCGTCGGTGCCAGCACTTCCTCAGCACTTCACTCCAAAGTCGCTGAAGTTGAGTTCTATGTCACTAACACCGGGACTGTCTTTGGCCATGAGATCCCACAGCTCTATCTCTCTTTTCCCAAATCAGTTGTACAACCTCCCAAGGTACTTCGAGGGTTTGAAAGAGTTGGTATTCACCCAGGCGACACCACTTGTGTCAAGATCGCGCTATCGAGATACGAGGTGTCCACATGGGATGTCATCTCTCAGAGTTGGGTAGTTCCAAATGGGACGTTCGAAGTGATCATTGGAAGCAGTAGCGCAGTGGAAGACGAAAAGCTCAAAGCCTCTCTCAGATTTTGGTGAAAGGGGATATAGAAGGACTTCCGGGTTAACACGTAATGACAAAATGATATATGTACATAGATTCCACGCCTGTATGAGGTGAAAGTACGTCACAAAGCTACGGACGACTTGACCAACGCACAACTTGACCAGCGGGGCGCGAGAGAACATTTTTGTTTTTAGCACATCTGAATCAGATCTGTTAAAAGAATAGTTCAGGGCTTTCCGAAAGGTAACCTTCAACATGGTTCGAGCCTTCAAAGCCGAAGTAATGGAAGGGCTGTTGAGAAAGAGCACAATGACAACAATCTCTTCAAGCTGGGTTGACAAATCGCAGTTTGATACCTCTGGCCGCAGCATCCTTCTCCAGCGCCGCCTTCTCAGCCAAGTCTTGACGCATCTCGTGAGTGAGAACGAGCTGCTTCATTTGTTGTTGTTCAAGCTTTGCTGTGTTTTGATTGCTTCGCGTGTTGACGGCAATCGCTGAGTCCATTGGGATGTTCATTGCACGAGTCTGCGATGCAAAGAAACCTGGGTAAGTAAATCGAGATGAAAATATAAGATAAAGATATTTGATTCACCTGAGGCTTGTTGCCCTTCTTCGTCAGCAGCATGAAGCGCATTGAGTTGTGATCTTGTGCTTCTGCGGCAGGTGCCAAGTCATCCTTGTCGGACCTGGCTCCACTTCGCCTGAGGACCGGTAAAGCAGTATCGAAAATAGGAGCATTGACTTTTCGATCTCCTTTCTTATCCTCCATCAAGATCTTGGCAAACTCTCGAGCAAACTCCTCCTCACTCTCCTTCAAAGCCTGTTCTTCTTGAGGATCGACAGGTTTGGGTGCAGCTTCTCGTAGGAGATAAACATCATCCTGATCTTCTTGGCCAGAGACAGCTCCAAGATCACCCTAAGACGAGGATAAGGCTGTGAGTTGAGACCGGAACAGGCGACGAAAAGCTTGCTTACCTCCTCATCATCAATATCAATATCTTCTTCTTCCTCTTCTTCTTCCGCACGCTCACTTCCAATTTGACTTTCTCCCTCATCTTCGTCATCACCTAGATCGCCTGGAAAAGATGCGCGTCAAGTTAGGCTCCTTGGGTAGAGACGGCTACTAAAGATGGGCAGTCACTCACCGACTTGATTTGAGAGAAGGCCGTCAACAGCAGCAGCAGCTTCTTGAAAGGTCTTGAATGGTACTAATTTTGGTTGCAGTTGCTGGAAGAAAGGTAAGAAATTCTCAGAAGGCGTTCTCTATGCAGTTCATGTTTGAAGCTCACCTCCAAAGTATCCGAAATCATGAACTCGACATCCATTGGAGGATCAGCCTTGCATAATACATAAAGCTGAAAATATAATGTCAGACTATGAATTGGAGATTTCAAAAAGGAAAAGAAACGTACCTGAAAGATGATCAAGTAGTTGTCCAGCTTTCTCTTCTGGGCACCCCTATCAAAGCACACTCCACAAGTATCCAGGAGAGTGCAAATGAGTCTGATCCTGAAGAAGTCATCTACTGCATCGTCGGCGGAGGTCCTTCCCGGAATCGGAATGGGTTCAGCTACAAGTCGCAATAAGATCTTGTCAGGTTGGCGTGGTGAGCAGAGTATAAACGGAACTCACAATGACCAAAAGTGATAAGAGACCACAGGACGTCGAATATGACGGTTGAGCTGACTTGACGGTAGTAGTGAAGTTCACCAAGGTATTTCATTGTAGCGATACGTCTCTGGTTGTATTTGAAGATGTTGGTCTGCGGAATCAAGAAGAGTTAGCAGCCATCGCAAATTGCCCCTGTGCTACTGGTAGACTCACTTCCAGGCCAGAACGAATGTCTTCGAGCACTTGATCTACAACACCAACAGTAAACGCGGACTGATACCTCTGCAAGTCATACACCAACATTGCCATAGCACCAATATTCGAGAACTTGAGCTTCCAGACCTTCGTAAACGCCTTGTGAAGGATGTGAGCCACCTTTGGATCTTCCCAATGGAGTTTTCGTAAGAGTTTGAGAACTTTGTCAACCGTTTTCTTGATGAGGACGTCGTAGATGAGATGTCGAATGAAGAGGTCCATGGGTTCTCTCTGCTTTTGTTCCACTGCTGCTCGCTCTGGTGGATTACATTGATAATAGGCATTTTCCAGTAAGAGAAGCTGCCGCTGATCGAAGTGTTGAGCACTCTGTTTCCTTCGCATTGCTTCGAGCTACAAAACCAAGAAGAGTGCGTTAGCACCAGCCCGTGGTTGGGAATTGGTACGCTTCTCACCAGACTCTTCATTCGTTCTCCTGTGGTTTCACTTCGAAGGAGATATCTTCCACAGCTTTCAAGCAAAAGAGCAGCACAATCCACGTTTGAGCCGGTTAAATCGTCTACGAATACCTTGAAAACGTGCAGAATGGTGTGGGGGGGTGCGACGCCAAACTTAGCCAATTCAGAGAAGTAGCGGACGTTCTGGATCGAAGAGCACGTTAGTGTATTTTTAGTTGTGCAAACACGCATTCGACGTAACAGCGAAAGGATGGCTTACTTTGCTTCTAACCTCGGCCAGTTCCTTGACGAGTTTTTTTCTCTGCAAGTATTTAAACTCTTCATCCAGCTGGAGCGCAAAATTAAAACACAGAGAGGAAAAAACAACTCTTAAGAAGAAATATAGAAGATTAGAACTCACTATGGCAATGAGTCCTTGGCCAACGTCTGGCATGTAAGGGTTGAGGGTTGCAGCAAAACGAGCGTAATATGGTAGAAGATCACTTCGATTCTTATGTACTGCACCCAGATGCTACGTAGAAGAATGGGATCAGGGTTGAACGACAAGCTCATGCAGTGAAAGTTAGAGATTCATTTTGTCATACCTTGATTACTCGGTTACGTGATGCTTTAGTGTTGAGAAATGCGAAGTCCACCACAAGTTGATCAAAGGTCGCTTTACTGCTTGCTTCAGGCATCGCATTGAAGATGACGTTGAGTCTCGCTGCCGGTCCGGATGCGATTGGGTCGTCTGTCGTTTCAGGTTCACTTAAACAAGGCGACATCACGAAGTGGGTTAGAGCAACATTTACAGGCCAGGTAACGACTGAAGGACATACATGACGGAAGATTCGAGCTTCGGGGATGCCATGACATGCTGAGATTCCGGTACTGAGTCATCAACAGTTTCTTCCTTCGCCGCCTCTTCTTTGGGAGCTTCAGACGATTCACCCCCAATCTCCAACGTTTCAAGCTGTCTCATCACTTCTTCCTTCTCTTTCTTTTCTCTCTCAGCTTTTTCCTCTTCTTTTTCCTGCTTGATGCCTAATAAACTGGCTGGCACGAAATCCTTCAGATCGACCAAGTCTTCGTAGAAGCGGCGCTCCTCGTCATCTCCCCATATTCCACCGAGGGGGACGTCGTCGATCGAGCGGGTAACTAGAGATGAAGTTGGATCAAGGACAAGGATACCAGCCGCAGACTTCGTGGCTTGCAGGGAGCTGAAGGTGGGAAGAGTGGCTCCAAGAGCCTCTGCAAGACTGTTTAGTCGAAAGGCAATCTGACAGTCAGCCACGAATGCAGCAAATGAGCGATAGACGAGTAAAATACACACCTCGTCAGTCCATTCATAAGCCTCTCAATTTCCTTTGTCATCTTCTCGTATGCCTGTTGCCGGTCTTCGAATATCTCGCCTGACTTGACGTAGGCCTCGTGGTTTCTACGATCTTGTTCGGCAAGCCTCTGTCAGAGCAACAGGAAAGCGACAAGGAGAAACACAATCAGGTGTAGTTCGAACGTTATGTGAAGTGAATAACAACAATATAGAGACCGCCTGGTACTCACCTCTCTGCCTTTGTTGACAACCTTAATCAATGCATGGTAGTAAACCATGAACATCTCTCTCAGGCGCGCTTGGACTTCAATTGGGACCAGCTCTTCCACCACTTCAGGAGATTCAGTATCTGTAGGCTCAGGTGATGCGTTTGGTCCAAGGTAGGCCCTGGCATAAGATTTGAGGAAGGTAATGAACAGTGGCAGAGACGCGTAGGAGACTGACGCATCGGAGGTAAGCTAGAATACCAAAGTGAAATCCGATCGGTACGAGGTCAAGTTACGATATTCGGAAGAGAATGTACTCACCAGCCCTTTGAGAACATCCTCAATCGCCCATTTATCTCCTTCTTCAACCACTGCCTTTTCTTTGCTACTTTTCTTCGCAACCAGCACCACTTCTGCTCTCAATCCAACGAGTCCCATTTCAGCAAGCAGCCGAGCCACCGATCGTTGCCTCAGCAGTCGATCTTTCTCTTCACGCTCTCTCTGGTCCGATGCTAAGGACTTGAGATGAGATAGGGAGGGTGGAGCCATTTGAGCTAAGAGCGAGACGGTAAGGGGTTGCAAGAACTTTAAGGGATCCGGAAATCTTTGATGAAGCCTGGTGAGGAACTGTTGAAGGCAGTGAGGAGCTGTCAGTCACGCACAGGACGGTATCTAGAGCATGTTGAGGCGACAAGAGAGCGACTCACCTCGACGCATATCGCAACCTCAGATTCAGCACTCTTCCCTTTACCCATTGAGCTGCTTCCACTCGCTCCTTCCACAATAGCCCCGACAATTTCCTCCAAGTACTTTTCCAGCGTCAGACCGTTCACGTCCTTGAGCAAAGCATCCCTTGAAGACGCCGGAAAGCCCTGCCTCAGCCTCGCCAACAGTGACGTATGCTTTTTGAGAGAAGAATCTAGCTTTGCATTGCTGATTGCTGCAGTTGGTGATGGTGAGCTGGAGGGCCCGATGAGAGCACGATTTACAGCGAGGAGCGGCCCTCGCCTCGCAAGTTTTAATGGGTCTGGCTGAGTTGCATTTTCAGCAACGGCCATGCTCTGATATTGTTAATACACAAGCAAAGTTCGTTAGCAGCCTGTACTGGTGGAGTGGCCTGGTAATTTCAAGCCTGCTTGTGATCAAGGGGATGTTAGAGAACGACAAAAAGGAGTTAACGAACGACTCAGTCTCGAGAAGTCTGATAACGAAACGCACCGGTATGATATTCAGAATAGATTCAGTGGGCGGATCCAAATGGTCGAAGGACACGACCAGCTGGAGATTTTAGGCTGCTTGCTTTTCCACCAAAGGGGTCGACAATGGAACCAGCCGGGCCAGCGAAAACGTGATTTCCTGCAGTTCTGAGGGTCTCAAGATGACTGATTCTTGTTTCAAAGGGTAGTGCTAGAGAAGATGCTGCTGCCTTGCTGGTCGACGGCACGAGTTTCCTAACACCCTCTTGTTTCTTACTCGACCACGACGCCACTGAGCAAAAGAACCATCGTCTCACTTTGTAGGAATTTGAGCTAGACTCATTCGAGAATAACAACCTGCTTCAATAAGAATGGTATAGCGTATTCATTAAAGTATGTTGCTTCTACTGTTTATTGCGCCGTAACATACATGTCAAAAGAATCAAAGCTCCCACTTGTAAAGACCCACCCTGTCTTCGATAACAGTGAACCAAGAACAAGAACATGCGAGAGACTTACTGCCACAGATCTGTGGTTTGCTATGCTGAGTTGCCGTTTTCTTTTTTTCTTGCAAATTTAGTGGACACCTGCCAGGTCTCCTCTCCATCGCAACACTAAGAGCGGATATATTGAAGAAGGGAGTGTAGTAGTTTAATCTAATCTAGAGCGTATATAGATCTAATATCTATGATTTCGTTAAGTCATTAGTTTACTCTGCTCTATCTCTACCTCCGAGATACGATCCAACACCTTCGTAGCAACTAAGAATCAATGTCGAAACATGAAGTGTCAGAAACGAATTCTGCGATATACATATAACCTGATGCTTACGAAATCATGATAGCACAAGCCGGTGCGACTTTGGCTAGTCTGGGTGCCAAACCAGCAAACAGTGCTTGAAATCCTTCGGTTTTGATAATATGTGAGATGAGAGGGAGCGTCGCGTGGCCTCCATTAGATGCGGATGTGGAGAGGGAAGTTGAGGGGGAGAATACTTGTCGTCTAGTTTTGAGGACGTCGAATGGTGTAGTGATTAAGGCAGCGATCTGAATAGATAATTTGGGTTAGTAAAGAACTGACAAAACACTTTCAGCATGAAAAAGAAAAAAAAGGAGCTCACCATTCCTGAGGAAGCACCGGCCACCATAGCCCTACCCCACTCACTCCCTCTTCTCCCGTCCAACTCTTCCGCCTCCCAAAATGGACCCGTCAAGAATCTACCTTTCACAACTTCATATCCTGCCCAGTAGATCCCAGAAAAAGGTACATCCCTCCATAGCGTCGGCCCTAAACCTCTATACAACGTCGACACGCCTTCAGACTTGACCAACGTGGCCAGTTCTCTGAAGACAGACGTTGGCGTTGGAGACCTCTGCCCTTCTATAGGCAACGCCTGCAGACGTGTTCGAAAGAGCTCCATGGGCGAGATGATGGTCGCGCTGATTGTCCTTGCCAGGGAGCCGGCGAGGAGTGGCACGACGGTGTTGTATGTGCTCGAGACTTGTGGATCGGCCGAGAGATCCAGAAGCTGCAGCCGAAGATGGTCATACCCGATCATATATATCGCTGAAGAAGGGATGCCTTGGAGGAGTGTGGTTCCCACGCCTTTCCAGAGACCTCGAACGCCCACTTCAGCCCAAACGTTCTTTAGCTCGCTAAAGAAGCCTGGCGTGATTTTTTTTGGAGCTATTGACGTTTCTGCGCTTGGTATCCTCAATTCAGACAGGACCGCTGCCCATCGAGAAGGTTTCGAACAGCCTATCGGCGGTGAGTGCAGGTTGTCGAGCCTAAATGTCATTGCTGAGGTAGAAGAGAAGGGGTGACCAGAAGTAGCGGTTGACGATGATAGACATACGATCCGGTTGATTGGGGTTTTAGTCGAAGCTGTTGCTGTTGTTGCTGGATTATTAAGGTAGGTCTGCGAGCAGCATGACTCGACGACTGACTCTGGCAGCTTCCCCAGAGCTTTAGCTGAAACAGAAGTAGAGGGTTGGAGGAGTAAAACTGGTGGTCGTGTTTGAAGTCTAGTTTTCAAAACATCGAAAGGAGTCACTACAAAAAAAGTCCCAGCGTCAGCGTCGTCGATCCTTGAAGTAAATGGTGAATCTGTATGACAAAGCAGTCTCGGTTTTCTCGAACGGTAAAATGGAAGGAGATCACACATATTAAAGAGCTGCTGATAGTCTATCGATCGAGATCCCTAGCGCTGCTGTCGAGCAGCCCAGTCGACGGGTTCGAAGCAAAGAGCAAGAGACCAGAAATACAGGACTTACTGAGCAAGCTCGTCATGACGGCCCCTGTCATAGCAGCAGTAGCCTTCGCACCGAGTACACCAATAACGCCCAGATGTTGCTGTTGGATTGGCTGGTCGTCCATTGTGTGCATCGATGGTGCGTCTGCTGAATCTGATACGGACAAGGGAGGGGCTATGACATCAACATCCGTCGTTGATGTAGCTTGATGCCCATTGGACGAAGACTCGCCCTGCTTGGGGAACAAATGAGGATCCAGTAACAGACTTGACATAGAAGTTGGGAGTGTGGCCGATCGATGTCAGGATCAAATTGGCAGGACGGCACTCCGTTGTATTTTTTTTCTCGGTGGCAGACGCGAAACGATCGGCAAAGGGGTTTGTTGTGAAATTTTCTAACTAGCTTGAAAGCAGGTTAAAGAAGTTATCTCGAGTAGAGGGATTCTCTTGTAATTTGATAATCTGATCAGAAAAAATAAAATTACAAGCAACGCTGGTGGTGCGCTCTCGCTGATAATATGCGCCGAGTAACATATTCCAATCAAGCATTCACAAGAAGTATTAGATTTCGATTAAACTTTTCTAGAAGAATAACCAAGGAATTAATTTGATTAGTATAATTAAAGCAGGCTACGTAAATTCAGATCTATCGCCATCTACCTAGAGTCACCACCTCAAATCAAGCCCTCAAAAGCACACCTCATGATATCCCTCAACGTTCCAACCTCCTCCTCACGCACAGCGCCACTCTCAAAAGCCCAGCAGAGCACCAGCCCCCCTTCAGCGGTCGCAACGGCGCACATATCGACGGGACTGCCCATCGGCCCTGCGTTTTGCGAGAAGGTAGCTTCCTTGACACCCCACTGCACTACCTCTGGTGGAGGGCAGAACAGACCTAAATTCGACAGCTCCCCAGACGTGCCCTTAGGGTTTGTATCCCCAGAGACCTTGGATCGGATGAACGCACACATCTTTGTATTGTGCGTCCAAGCTGTTGTTGTTTGCGGGACGACACCGTCGCCGATGAGCGAGAGCGACCCGACGAACATAGAAGATTCGCGGGCGAGATTTTTCTGGTTGATCTTTGCGGCGTATGACTTGGCTAAGGGAAGGACAGGGTTGGAGGGTTCGTTGAGGGTGGAAAGGAGGTCGGAGGGCGGGTAGGCATAGTCGGTGATCGTGGGAGGTACAAAGTCGTAGATGAAAGCACCCACGAAGTTGCCTATTGTCTCCTTTGGCACGGACGCTGCAGCGCGCAGGTTCATCGGCGTCGTGTATTTGAGGACCTGTCCTCTCGAGGACGGGAAGGCGAGCCACGTCGCATACGCTTGCAGAGCCTGGAGCAGCGTCGTTGGTGAGAACTGAGTTTGCTTGGTGAGGGCCTTGAAGGTTGTCCATTGTTTTGATGAGAGGAGGAGCCGACGTTGGTTAGTCTCTGGGACGGGGAAGGTCTCGACTAAAGGTCGCTCGAGTTTCGTTCCCTGCCAGTAATTCCTCTTCAGCCCTAGCCGTTGCGAGGCCCATGTAGGGAGAAGCAGCTCGGTGAGGACAAGTGGGAAGAGGAAGGATAACGTAGGCTTGACGTTGAAGACCTTTTCGAGGCTTGGTGCTATCGGCGTCGAGTGCAGTGGGTGGGCGATGAACGCTTCCTCCTCCACCTCGTCCGGAGGAAGTCTCGTAATGATGGCTTCAAGCGATTTGAGTAACGCAGCGTGGAAGATCAAGCCGCTCATCCCATCGCCCAACGCATGGTTATATGTCCACAACGCCGTCACTTTGCCCACGTCGCCCCTGTACCTTACGACTGTCAGCCTCCATAGCGGCATCGTCTTGTCCTCACTCTCGAACGGACGCCGATGGACAGAAGCAAGGACCTTCTCGAATGCCGTCTCGCAAGCGGAGCCATTCACGCCCCAATCCTCGTCGATGTCAACGAACTCAACGCAGCGAGTTACGTCAACAGCATTGATCCTGCTCCAATATGGCTGGTCGGTATGATCGTCTGCGACAGCGCACGACAGCAGTGGGTGTGTGGGCTGCTGGAGGAGGTGGACCAGCGCAGACTTAAAGCACCGTTCGAGTGCGGCGAAGGGCAGAGTCGAGGGTAGGACGTAAGTTAATCCGACTTGGACTGCGATGTAAGACCGCAGATTGTGTCGTGCGAGACACCAACGCTCTGCGTAAGAAGAAGCAGCGAATAGCCGTTAGCGAACAAATTACCAACCAAAAGAGAGACGCGAAACACGAACGGTGAGGGCCAAGCTTGACTTGATCGTTCACTACTGCAGCCATCTTGGCCAGCCCTTCTTCTGGAGAAGAGGTCTGCATGCTGCTGGTTACCGAGTGCGGTCGTCGTCGGTAGCAAGAAGAGTAGCAGAGGAAACTAAGCGACTGAACTACAGAAGCGACCGGGTTTCCCTTTTTGGTCGACGGTCTTTTCCCCACTGGAAAACAGTGAGAATGAAAGAGGTATTGATGGTTACAGCGGAAAACCCCTCGGGCCCATTTGAAGCAAGAGAGAGAATGGTGCTGCTGTTGCCACGACCCACGAAGTTAACGCAGAATGGGGCTTGGAGACGCCGCCCTCTCTTACCCAATTACAGATCGCAAGTCTGGCCAATGTTCAAGCCTAATGCGTTTGGCTAGGAATTGAGTGTTCGAGGCATCGAAGCTGGTAACTGACCTTGACAATTGTAAAATTACAGGAGAAGGACGCGTCTGACTTTATAAGCTTACATTACAGCGACAGCAACAGCTAGATGATCAATCCCATACACAATTGAGTGGTAAAGCATCATTCGTTTGGGCTGTTGAAGAACTTTGACACTGTTGTCCAGACAACAGATCAGAAAAGCTTCAAAACGCAATCCCGCCGATCTTATCAACGTCGCCCCGCTCTCCAAAATTCCCTCTTGTTGGCGTCTACTCTGCAGGTCTTGGGATAAGCTCAGTGGGGGAGATGAGAGAGAACTTCTAACTGAATGTAAAGAGAGAAATTTGAAGGTGTCACTAGCACTGATACCAGCGTCTTAGCAAAGAATAGACACTAAGAGTTATTTTTGCAATGGAGCAGAGGAAAGCATTACTTAGAGTACTGCAATGAGATTGATGCAGTCTGTAATGTTATTAGTAGAGTGATTCTGGTGTATTCATTCTAATAGAGAAGCCCGATGGTGTTGACATTTATCGCTTCCTTCTATGATATGATGCCCATGAAGATTGTCGGGGTTGGGCGACGCCTTGGAGCAGGGCTCTCTTTTCCCCGTGGAAATTCTCATTCCCAACGGCCATCTTAATTGCCTTCTTTCCTTTCTCTTTAGTTGAGGGAATATAAGACTCTCGCCTCTGCCATCCTAACGACCAAGATGTCTCTAGAGGACGACGAGGACAAGAAGCAGACAATGGATGGGGACTCTGCGACGTCGACCTTGGAGGGGGGTGCTGTTCCCAGCCCCAACGAGAAGCAGGACATTGAGGAGAAGGCAGCATCTGTTCCAGTACATGGTCCTGTCTCTCAACGGCTGAATGATATCCAAGGTGTTGCTGTTGACGGGTCTCGTATTCAACACGTCGAGGGAAAGTATCGTGAGAAATGGTGCGTTCGGCTCTCCCCGGGCTTTTTTATCGCCTGCTCACTTTTTCCTTGCACTCAATATGGTGATGATGATGAAGGTACCAAATCTATCGACCAAAGAACCCACCCCCACCTCCTCCTCTATCTCTTGATGACGCTGGTATCCTCCCCCTCGCGACCGCAAATATATTCCAGGTGTTGACTTTTACATGGATCTCAGTAAGTGGTCTACTCTCTCTTCTTTTTTCTTTGGAACTTTACGTCAATCTCTTCTTGTCATCTATCGGTATTGACCATTCATGTGTTGCGTTCATGTCCCCTTGAAAAAAAATTATCTGCCTCGCTTTCTCGCTCCTTCGCAGCCGATAATGAGTGAGTAAACCCCAGTCTCTTTCGCCTTTTTCAGAATCACGTCTGACTCAGTTTTGAATCCTCAACAAGCTCTGGGCTACCAACGCCCGCTGCAAGCTACGGACCTCTGGAAGATGGACCCTTCGCGAGAGTCGACACACCTTGCGTCGAACCTGACCGCCGCCTGGGACGCCCGCCAGGCCAAAGCTCGCGCCTTCAACGAGTCCAAGTTACCTAGCGCCGTACCGTCTTTGTTCACGCGCGCGAAGTGGATTGTTGGGATGGGCCTCGCGGGGAACGTCCCCAAGGAGGAATGGAAACAGCTGGATCGGGAGGGAAAGGTCATGAAATGGAGGACGTCGTGGGAGAAGGAAGGAGGTGGGAAACAGAGGGCCAGTTTGGCTTGGAGTATGAATGCAGGAGTACGTTGTCACTTCCTGTGTATTCCATCATGGGTGGTTGAATAACTTACAGCTTCATTGGATTATTTTTTTGACAGATTGCGTTCTTCTTCTGGACCGGTGGTCTGTTTAAAGTCGTCGGCGATACAGCACAGCTCTGTGGTCCTCTAATCACAAAACAAATCATTCTCTTCGCACAGGAGAAAGCGGCGGATCCGGAAGGGAAAGTCAATTACGGTAAAGGGTTCGCTCTGGCGTTGGGTCTGTTCTTGATCACCGTCTTTGCGTCCGTTTCGCAACATCAAGTGAGTTCACCTTGGTTTATTTGTCGCTCTTTGTGTGTCTGTGAGACGCTAAAACCGTTTGTGACAACGGTTCGTCGTAGTTCTTCTGGAGATCAATGTCTGTCGGTGTTCTTACTCGCGCCAGTCTCTCAACCGCCGTCTACCAAAAGTCAATGGTGTTAGCGCAAAGCGAACGAGTTCACTTCACAAACGGGAAACTCCTGAACCACCTCAGCACCGACGTAGGTCTCTCTTTAGATATCCCTCGTACTCCTCCTCTTGGTATTCTAACGGCGAGGCTGTTGTGCGACAGATCTCGAGAATCGATTACGCGGCTCAGTGGTTTCATGCCTGGTGGACCTCCCCGATCCAGCTCATTATCTGTATGGTCCTTCTTCTCCTCCAGATCGGACCGTGAGTCACCTGCTCTTATTAATCTGCATTGCGCCGCAACCCATCGTCCACCATCAACTCTTGCTGACTTCTTTCTCGTTACTATGATGTACTATAGATCTGCGTTGGTTGGAATGTCGCTCTTTGCGATCCTTACGCCCGGTTCGTCCCGACCTACTTGCATTCCATAATTCTCGCTTTGTTTTTACTGACCCATATTTCTCTTCATCTGCGCAGTCCAAACGCGTATTATGAGAATGCAGTTCCAAGTTCGAAAAAAGTCGATGAAGTGGACCGACATGCGGTCGCGTCTCCTTCAAGAGGTGCTCGGTAGTTTTGGAATCATCAAGTACTTCACATTTGAGGTTCCTTTCCTCAAGAGTAAGTCCCCCTTCGTCATTCTTGTATTCCCAACCTCTGGATTATTTTAGTGTTGACTCAAATTGCCTTCATTGTTGCTGATGGCAGAGATTGCTTATATCCGAGGTGAAGAGTTGAAAGGAATTAAATCGATCCTCCTTGTACGTTTTGCCCTCTCCATTGCTTTCATTCTTTGATTTGCTGCTGATACACTGTCAATGAACCACTTTTTACACAGATTCGAGCAGCAAACCAGGCTATCGCTATGTCCCTCCCCACCCTCGCAGCCGTCGTCTCCTTCATCTGCTACTCCGGAACCGGCCATGACTTAAATCCGGCCAAAATCTTCACCGCGTTATCCCTCTTCCAACTCCTCCGTCAACCTGTACGTCTATCCCCTCTTGCCCTTTCTCGCTCACGCGCATCTTACTGAACGCCGGTTCGTGGCTTCGCAGCTGATGTTCCTCCCGCGAGCGCTCTCCGCCATCGCCGACGCGTCTAACGCGATCGACCGGCTGAGCGCCGTGTTCGAAGCCCAGACGATGGATGACACCGACAACCTCTACCCGGATCTAGATGTCGCCCTTCGCGTTACAAACGCGACGTTCCAGTGGTCGTCTGCCGAGCCGGAGGCGGATCTGATCGCTCAGGCGGGCAAGAAGGCGAATGGAAAGAAGAAGGAGAAGAAAAATGAGAAGAAAAATGAAATTAAGAAGAATGAGGCCGAGGGGAAGGAGAAGAAAGAGCCGTTTATGGTCAAGGATCTCAACATGGAAGTCAAGAGAGGGGATTTGATCGTTATTTGTGGTGCTGTCGGAAGTGGAAAGAGCTCTATCTTGCAAGGGTTGATTGGTGAGATGAAACAGGTATCTGGCCAAGTACGTTTAGTGCATCCTTGTTTCGTGTTGTGGTTTCTTGTTCGCTGACAGCTTGACGACGCGTTGACAGGTTCAATTCGGCGGTAAAGTCGCTTATTGCAGTCAGGTCTCTTTTATCCAGAATGCCACCTTGAGAGAAAACGGTGAGCTTCCTTCATGTCAAATTTCTATACTTCTTTGTTATGAACGAGCTTGCTGATATTCCGTTTGTGGCTCACAGTTCTCTTTGGACAACCGTTTGATGAGGAAAGGTACTGGCAAGCCATCACTGATGCATCTCTTGTTGCTGACTGTGAGCTCTTACCTGATGGTGACTTGAGTGAGATCGGTAAGTGTTATCATTTCACCACCGGCTGTTTGCATGCTCATTGCTGACTTTCGCTACTTTCTGTTTCCCGTTCCAAGGTGAGAAGGGAATCAATCTCTCTGGTGGACAGAAACAGAGAGTCAACGTTGCGCGGGCGTTGTACTTCGGAGCGGACATTGTTATCTTCGACGACCCTCTCTCCGCCGTCGACGCCCACGTCGCCCAGGCACTCTTCAACAACGCCATGATCGGCGCGCTCAAGAACGCCGGTAAAACCATCATTTTGGTAACTCATGCACTCCACTTCCTCCCCCAGGCGGACTACATCTACACCATCGACAATGGAAACATTGTCGAGGCAGGTACCTTCCAAGATCTGTCGTCGAGGAACGGTCCGTTCCAGAAGCTTGTCGAGGAGTTTGGTGGAGCTGCTGAGAAAGAGGATGAAGAAGAAGAGATTTTGGAGGAGAAGGCTATTCTGGCTGCGACTCATCCAAACAAGAAAACTGCTAGAGAAAAGATCACCAACAAGACTGCTGGAAAGGCTGCCGGAACTGGAAAGCTAGAGGTGATTCACGTTCTTTTATTATCTCGCTTCAGCTTCTAACCTCGTTTTTTGTTTTTTGTTTTCTACAGGGTCGTCTTATGAAACAAGAGAAACGTGAAGTCGGAAAAGTCAACGGCGCCGTCTACAAGAACTACATTTCCGCTGGCAAGGGCTATATCACTCTCCCTCTGGTTGCACTCTCTTCCGTGTTCATGCAGGGATCTCAAATCATGTCTTCGGTTTGGCTGGTCTACTGGCAAGAAACTAAGTGGCCTCAAAGAAGTCTCGCGTTCTACATGGGTCTGTATGCGATGTTGGGTCTTCTGCAAGCGACTTTCACGTGAGTGTTCTCTTTTACACTGAGACTTCAGAAGTAGAAACTAATATTCTTTACCTGTTGCTTCAGGTTCTTCATGGGAGGTGCAATTGCTATTATGAGTTACTTCGCATCTGGAACATTACACCACCGATCGATTCAGCGAGTCTTCTACGCGCCCATGGCGTTCTTCCAGGAAACTCCTCTCGGCCGAATCATGGGCGTTCTTGGAAAAGATATCGACACCAGTATGTCCCACGCTACTGATTCTGTCTGAATAACAAAGTGCTGACGTCGTGTTGTCTGTTCAGTTGACAATCAGCTTGCTGATTCTGTGCGAATGAGCACCATGGTTCTGGGCAATGTGCTTGGTTCAACTATCTTAATTGCCATCTACTTCCCATACTTCTTGATTGCTGTTGTAGTCATCCTGTTTGGCTACGGCTACTTTTGGGTCTACTATCGCACGAGTGCTAGAGAGTTGAAGAGATTGGGTGAGTATCAAGAAGTTTCATCCTATTAATGATACTTTGGCTTACCAACTCCTGGTTTTACATCTTGTAGACGCAATGCTTCGATCCATCCTGTACAGTCACTTCTCTGAATCCCTTGGTGGTCTTGCAACAATCCGAGCGTACGGAGAGAGCAGAAGGTTTTTGAAAGACAACGCTTACTACATGGATCTGGAGGATCGAAGTTATTTCTTGGTCCAAACAAATCAGAGATGGTTGGCTATTCGATTAGACGCTCTGGGTGCTTGTATGAGTTTTGCTGTTGGTATGATGGCTGTCTTTGGAGTGCAGGGTATCTCCTCTGCTGAGATTGGTCTGGTTCTTTCATTCTGTGTTGGGTAGGTGCTCTTTCCTTATAGTGTTGTTTTAAAATTACCCACTGACATCTCTCCTGTGCATTTCCAGGTTGACTCAACAGTTCGGTATGATAACAAGACAAACCGCTGAAGTAGAGAACAACAGTAAGTGACTTGAGATTCCGTCCTTCCTTTTCGAAGCGCTTACTTATAATCCGTGTCAATTAGTGAACGCTGTCGAGCGAGTCACACACTACAGTTCAGAAGAGATGAAACAAGAAGCCCCACCTTTCATAGAGGCAACTCAACCACCTCCCGAATGGCCTGCGAACGGTGCGATTGACTTCAACAACATTGTTCTTGCGTACAAGCCTACTCTTCCACCTGTATTAAAGGGAATGTGAGTCCTTAATTTCACACCGCAAGCCTCCCTCCGCCGCTTGTTGACCATCTTGTCTCATTACACTCACAGTGATCTTCATATCACCGGTGGTATGAAGGTTGGTATCTGTGGACGTACAGGTGCCGGTAAATCTTCTATCATGGCTGCACTCTTCCGAATTGTTGAGCTCCAATCCGGTAGCATCGTCATTGACGGTGTTGACATCAAGACTCTTGGTCTCAACTCTTTGAGAAGCAAACTCTCCATCATCCCTCAAGACCCTCAGCTATTCTCGGGTACTATTCGAACCAGTGAGTCTCACATGGCCCAGTTGTCACATCCCATAATGTGACTGACAGACTGGCTGCTCTTCCTTAGACTTAGATCCTTTCAGTCAGCATGAAGATATCCATCTCTGGGAAGCTCTCAGAAAGGCGCACTTGAGCGAAGAGTCAGCTTCTACCGGTGACGCGAGATTCACCTTGGACTCTCCAGTTGACGATGATGGTGGTAATCTTTCTGTGGGAGAGCGAAGCTTGGTTTCGCTTGCCAGAGCTTTAGTCAAGGATAGCAGGATCATTGTTTTGGACGAGAGTGAGTCTTATTTAAAGTTGTCAGTGACAAGTGCCTTCCATTCTCACTGTTGTCGGTCTCTACACTTCTTCAGTGACGGCTTCTGTTGATCTGGAAACTGACGCCAAGATTCAGAAGACTATCTCAAGAGAATTCTCGGATAAAACTCTCCTTTGCATTGCCCACAGGTCAGTCCAGTTGTTCTCTTGTAGTTGCCGATCGCTTCATTGACAATCTC
The DNA here is from genome assembly GCA_014825775.1 of Krasilnikovozyma curviuscula. NCBI lineage: Eukaryota > Fungi > Basidiomycota > Tremellomycetes > Cystofilobasidiales > Mrakiaceae > Krasilnikovozyma > Krasilnikovozyma curviuscula. The sequence goes on from MVAQ01000003.1 coordinate 262,292, forward strand.
GTAATGTTCAGGTTGAGAACCATCATCAACTACGATCGTATCTTAGTTCTTGACGCAGGAGAAGTTGCAGAGTTTGACACTCCCTTGAACCTCTTCTTGCAAAATGGTATTTTCCGCAGTATGTGTGATAAGAGCAACATCACTGAAGGCGACTTTGACGCGCCGTTTTAAACGAATCATTTAACGAGAGGACTTGGCTGAAATCTGTGGATATTGATATATTAGACAAAAGACATAGACGTACATATTCACAAGTTGTTTTTGTACTTCACGTCATTGCAAGCCTCAAGCTCCGCACTGACCTGGCAGCGAGCGGAACTACTCACCACCTCCCTTGTTGCAGATCATCCATACGTCGTACAGCTGCACACCCTCCCAAACTGTAGAATCATTTTCTCTACCAATAAGACGACATAAAAAGTGCATGAAGCAAGTACGGCGCCACAGCGACCTTCTACTCTGCCTGTCCCTGCGAGATTCCGCTGCTATCGCCAACCTCCCAAAGAGATGAGGTGCACCTGTACTCGCCTAGCGGAACGAACCTTTGTTCATCCCCGAAGTATCATTACACCCTCGATAGCGAAGCTACCACCTCTGGTCCTTAAGCCCTCTCCACTACCACCTGCTCTACTAGACAAGCACAATGAAGTCATGTACCCTGGACCATTGAAGGAGGACCAAATGCTTCCGATAGCGGGAGTGAATGGGTATGAAAAGGTTTCACATTACGTCAAGAGAAGGACTGGGAGTTTCCTAAAGAAAACTTGGGATAGTAAATTACCTTCTTCTCCTCTTGCTCGCCGGTGACGCTTTACTCAGTTAGTTTTGCCCTTTATAGCTGTAAGAATGTCAGGTTTGGATATGAACAAAGATGTTCTGCCTCCAATACCGATTCTGCACGTCAAGGATCGTGAAACTCTGGTCCATTCCGTTGTGGTAGGAGCGGACAGCGACATCGGTGGATTCTCGACATGCGAATTCGGCCTTATGGAAGACACCTTCAGTGGAAAACGGGGTAACTTTGTCGATGCGTTAAGAAAACATGATGTGGAGCAAGGGAGGAGGATAAAGACAATGGAAGAGGGGGCTAAAGCTCAGGTTACTTCGGGCGAAGACGAGAAAAAGAAGATTGCGGTGTTCAGAGGTTCACTGACTACGAGGACACGACAGGAAATGCAAGGAAAGGTAAATTCCCAGCCACATTCTTATTAATTCCTTCGAGTCTGTGAAGGAAGGCTGACAGCGATTGGCGATCCTTGCATGTTCTCCCCGCCCCATAGCAAAGAATGGGATGGGTCATGTTCAGAACGAAGGTGAATAAACTTCCAGCTTTGACTAGTTACTCTACTGAACAACTTACTGCTACTCTCCAGCAACACCGCAAATTCTGGAACTACGAGACGTTTCCTCACTGGGAGAATCACACTCATCTATCGATCAAAGTCTTACCATTGGGTATGTCAGCTCCTTTTGTTGCCTCCAATCTTGAAGTACTGACTGTTTTTCCTTCATTCGACTTGACGTTTACGCCATCTCAGGAGACCCCAAGTTCTGGCCACACTACAACGTTAACCTACAGTCTGACGCATCTTGGGTAGAAGATGATCTATGGACTCACCGGCTTGGAATAACAGGTAAAGGATGGGAAGCTGGAGGAGATGGTTGGGAAGAATGTATAGTAAGTACCCCATTCCTAAGTGTCCTTCTCTCGACGTTTCTCACCCACGGCTCGATTGTGACAGATACCTCTAAACTCATTCGTCGTCCTAAATTACTCGCGCTATGTTGATGCCCAAGATCCTCCAAACTGGGAAATGATACGAACATTGGGGATCTCCCTGTTCGGAGACACTAGAGGAAGGTATGATCACCGACCGGAGGCCCCTGAGGGAAGGGGGAAACTCGAGGGTGACTTCGCTTTGGGTATTGGTGAGATAAAAGTATTGAAGTTGGACTTCCAGGGCGCTATGCTTGCGTCGATAGCCTGATATATCATTAATAATCGTATCAAAAGCATCTACAAAGGAAAACAAGAATATCTAGCTCCAACTCGGAGGTCTACATTCAACAAGCGCCACTTGAGAAGATGAATGTATTCATCGACATCTCTCCCAACTCTAGCTGCCATTCTAAATTACCCCAAATAGTAACAGCAGACCCTTTAATTTGAGCCCAATCAACGAGTTCAGACGTAGCGAAGCTGTGCTGAGCGCAGACAGGTTCTGGGAATGTGAGGGAAATGTATGTAGTTGTAGTCGTTGGGTTCATTGAAAGGATGTTCCACCCATCTCCCGTTGAAACTGCGAGAGTTTGGTTGTTGTCTGTGATACCTGGCACAGGGTAGTTGACGTAGCCCGCTGCGTTGGTGAATTCAGAGACAGAGAGTCAGCAGCTGGCTTCACGATGACAGGACAGTTTTAGCTCACGTTTAATAAAGTTTCCAAAATGCTTGTAAGTGAAGAAATGTTTTGGTAGATCTAGTTTTCGAAGCAGAGTCAGCGTGGAGGTAATAATCAAAATAAATCGTTTCATCACTCACAAAGCTCGTAGTTTCCATTGACGGCATAATCAGGATCCCAGTAGATTACACCATCTGTCCAACCCTCCTCATTAGGCAACGTCATACAAGTGTCATTTTTGAACGGCGAGCACCCCATCCCTCCGCTCAACAATGTCCTAAAAAGTGAAAGTGTTCAAAAATCTTACTCCGATCATACGAATTAGTGTCCCTGTGGCTCACCAGAAATCATAATGGGGTTCTTTTGCTACAGCTAAACTCTGAAAAGCCATCGTTGCCCAAAGCAACCCGCTCTGAATCGTCGGATCGAACCCACCAGACCAGCCTCTCCCAGTCCCGTTCGCGAGCCCCATCGAACAGCAAATCTCACTCATCCACGTCTCTACACCTGGGTACGCGTCAGACACGTTCTTCTTGTAAGCCAGATAGGTTGTGTCGTTGGGAAACTGTTGTGGCATTCAGCTGTCAGCAAATCTCTACGGGATTAAGGAAGACTTCCATCTTTTCACCTCGTAGACATGATGCGCCAAAGCATGAACCTTGTCCATCACTTCAGGTAACCAAGCCGAATACTCAGCCTTTGCTCTCGACAAGCTGCTCGATTCGTCCATTATGATGCCAACCTTGATTTCGAGATCTTTCTCGGTTAGAGCTTGGTACAGGCTGTTGATGACTTCAGCGCGTTGATTCGCGTCACATTCCATTCCTTCTTGAGAGCAGGGTGAAGGCCCAAAATTATTATCAGGCTCATTGATCGGAGATACCTGTTAAATGAGAAGAACAAGTTCAGTTAGTGAAGCTAGCAAGCGCTGAGAAGAAGGTCGCACTCACTCACCAAGCTGATATTGATGCCTTCAACATTGATGAGATGATCGAGAACATCAGCAAGGTACCTTCCGTATCTCAATCCAGTTCCATTGACAAAAGATCCATTGCAAGAAGCCCCGCCTGAGGTCTGACGAAGGTACAAGGCAATCATCATCAGCGAACGTTTGGCGACAGGTGATGGATCAAGGAGGTAGACACACCATCACAGCTGGGGCAGAATTGGCGAAAGCAGTAAGGTGAGGCACCTTGTAATCATTGGCAGCTTTGAGAAAGTACATCCCAGGAGCATCTCCAGGATCAGCAGGCCATCTTGCTTTCAGTTTCCTCGCTGTACTGGAGAGACAGTCTCAATCAACAATAACTGACCTTTGGTCCAATCATACACTCCATCAGAGACATAGAATGTCTCTATACCTCTTCCGATGGTGGTTACATTTACACTGTAGCGTTCAGATCCTCAGAACATGCAGGCGGTGTGAGAAGTTAGACCATTATGCTAACCCTCCGCTACCAATGTTCCACCTGTATGAAGTCAGTCCTAGTCCTTCTTCCGAGAACAGAAGACGAGAAATGTTTTGTTGCTGTTCCACTGGGAAATACCTGAACGAGAAAGTCCACAAAGTTACTATCGGGCTGGTTCCAAGTGGGGAACGAAGGTAAATGGACTTACTGCATATCATATGGCCACCTGAATACCAAAGAAGTGGTAGGAATTAGCTCTTAGCTCAAACCCTGTTCTAAAAAAATGTAGACTCACCACGCACCAGACCCTCCGATGCCATGAAACGTCTGAGCGGGCACTGTAGATATAGAAATAGAGGCGCGGAAGATCTGGGAGGAGACAGAGCTGAAGAACGGTACCATAGACGCCATCGCCGCGACGATGGTGGTTGGTCGCTGCATTGCTTTGTGTTGCACGAGGCGAGGATCGGATTGAACGCGCAAATCCGGTGGGAAACAAAGCGAGATTCCTGCTTCTCTTATATAGGGAGAAGTTGTAGAAGCGCCATATGAGTTTAATTGATAGGGATAGGATGATATCCGAGAGCCTCATGCTCCCACTAATGAGGGGTTAAGTTAATCAAGATCACCGTTCTTACGAGTGAGGTGGTGAGAAAGCAGGAGCGAAACATATGCCCAAGAATGAAAAGGAAACATTTGCAATGTATCACAGACATCAGAGCTGGGAGAGAGTAACTCGTCTGAAAGGATTGATGCCTGCGTAAGTTGTTAAGTGATCGAGATTCGTCGCGGCGTGTACAGAACCTCTAGCAGGTATGATGCGAGTCGTGTAGTCTGCACTGACCTCCAAATGCGACATGTGAACATCTCTTACTTGCTCCATGGAGATATCCCCGTCAAAAAGAATAAATTCAACCGACGAAACTGAAGCTAACGCAGGAAGGCAACCTGTACCGAACGCTTGGAAAGAGAATGGCAGGCAAGGATTTTCCTATCTGAAAACAGTCCCAGAAGAGCCTTCAGTACCATATCTAAATCTTCCTTTCTTTGCATCTCCTTCTGTAGTGGTAGTTGAGGCTGAGCCAATGATAGTTCAGACGATGGACGACTCTGTAACCATAAGACGATCTCTTCGCCACAGATGTCCCATTGGGAATACTGTACGACTGAGGATTCGTTTGCTATTGCTGTCTGCAGTACATGAAGTTGTAGAGAAAGTTGGTACGGCGGCGCGAATCCAGCGATACCAAGGTTCTAAGTCGGAGACTCATTCGTGCAACCCTACCCGCCGTTGATGGATCCGTTAGCCGAGCCATACAATGGGATGTAAAATTGTTGTTGGGGTTGTAGTGGAGTAGGTGTCCAAGAGTCGCGCTGGGCACCGCCTGTTGGTCGGGAACTAGGGCATATGCTTTGGGAAAGGGCAGGGGTTGCTGATGCTGCTATATCTGTTATCTATTAGCTCTAAAGAGCGCAAGTTTAGAGGTGATCCCACTGAGCGTCTGAATCACTGGTTGAGCGACCTCCTTGACGACGCGGTCTGCGACTTCCTTGGTCGTAGGTTCAGCAACCTGCTTGACGATCGCCTCAGCACGCTCTTTGACGATGGTGGAGATGGTTTCATGAATCGGACCAGAGGATAGCATGGCAATGATTTGAGCAGTTAGTTCACCTTGTTCTGAACGAACAGACGGCATCGGTGCTGTTCTGGATGGTGACGTTCCGAATTCTCCACCACCACCTCCCCCCTCCCCTCCTGTCTTTCGAATCTCAGTGACCTTCTCGTCGAGATTATCAAAGTCATCCTCAAGCTCTTTCGCCTTTTTGGTGGCTTGTTCAGCTTTGTAAACTGCTTGAGCGACATTCTGCGTTGGTAAAGGGGAGTGTCAGTGTGCACCCCCGCGACTTCCAATTCTCAACTTGTAGCGAGCACTCACAGCTTTCGTCAATTCTTTGAAGGTGTTAAACTCATCTAGCTGCTGTTGTTGAGCATCACTTTTTTCCTTTATTTGTTTCTCCAGCTGGTCAGGGATAAGAAAAAAAGGCATGAGCAATCAACTGAGGTCAACGCCGCATCAAGACTCACCATCGCGAACCTCGTTTCAAACATTGAAGCCGACGCCTTCAAGTCCTCATTCTCCTTGACAAGCTCCACGTTCAAATTCTCCAGCATGCCTACCTTCTGAATTATTTTGTCGTGTGACTGACTGAGGCTCAGCAGATCCTCCCTCATCCTCTCGAGCAGATCCTTATCCGCTGGCGAGAGGCCAACGGGATCCTTTCCCTTCCCACTGATCGAGCCCTTCTTGTCCCACTCCGATTCTAGCACCGATACAGCCCTCGACATTTGCCCTTCAACGAGCGCCGTCAACTCCTTCCTTACGCTGTCATCCTCAACCAGCATTGTCCCAATCGACGAGGGCGACGCTAAGCGGCTCTGCAACGTCGCGATGATCCCCTTAAACTTCATTGTGAGCTCCATGAACGCCGAGCCAGCACCTTCGTTCGTCTTTTGCAGACACTGCTTGATCCGTCGCTCTTCCTCCACCATATCTGGAGTTCGGTCAGCTTCTGGGATCGAACTGAGCGCGCTGTTATGTTGCTGCTGCTCCATCAAGTACGTTCGGAGTTCGAACCGTCGGCAGCAGTATCTAAACATTGCTCTGTGAAGAAGAAGAAGAAGAATCCCAGAGAAATGTAGGCGCGTCAGTGTGAGAACAACCTACGCTTTGTGTGGTATCACGCACTTGCAGAAATCCTCGACGGCCTGGTCCTTGACAAACGTCGCTGACTTAGAGTTTAAAGCTGATGAATTCATTCCACTGACGGTTGTTGTGGTGGTAGGGTCTCCATTACTGGCTGTCTTGGTCGAGGTCGTGCGCCGGTGATCTGTCGTAGTGTTGTTCGTCACTGTGGTGGGAAGAGTCGAAGGGGTTGGTGATATACCAGGTCGATAGCTGAGTGTTGAAGAGCTGTTTTCTGGAACCCTTTTGGAGGTGCAGTAACAAAGGGAAAGCAACAGTTCAGTATTAATCGTATGAATTACCTGTTAAAGTCCCTGGCAGGATTTTAACTCTACTTCCCCCGGATCAACTCAGATAAAAGTCCATCAAGCTCACCTCGAATGAATTACATGTGGCCCAGTATTCGAAGACCCAGAACCATGCCCGGGGCGCTGTCGGTTCAGAGGGGCTGCTGTCGTACTTGTATCACTGGAATTTTCAGGTCGTTGATCTCTTGGCTGCCAGCCATTACGGCTGTTACTGGCTATAGGCGAGCCTGGTCGTTTCGGGAGTCTACCTCTGTCAGAGGACATCGACGTTTGGTTTTTGCTAGATGGGAACCAAGAGAATGGATGAGCTAAGGAGGCAGGAAGGCTAATGGGCGGTGGTTTCTTTGGCTGAGGACGAAGATTCAAATAGCTGCACAGGAAAGCGGAGGTGTTACAGCACGTTTGAAATTTGAGTCCTGAAGAGAGAGGGCCAGAATGTTTGGATGATGTTGTGAACGTCGGCGGAAGGCAAGATGCTCGTCCACGCACACGCAAGTAGTCTTGGGGCTAGTAACCACAAATCTCTGTCGCTGTCACCTAGAATTTGGGAGAATAGAGCTTATATTACAAGCTGCAGCTGCCATTTTTGAGTGAACTCTGCGGTCTGTTCATAATTGCATTGCACTGTGCTCTGAATATTGTCAACAACCTGACGCAAAACCTCTCGATAGGTTATCAGAGACTAAGAAAACACATTAATAGGCTAGAGTAGTAACATATAGCATAGAGTCAACATCAACAGTTTCACCATCAAACAGAATGGGAACTGTTGCACGCTTCATAGCATCTCGCAATGCTGACATTGCTGGTACGAGAGGACTTTATGATTCCAGATTTTTGAGCTGCTGAGCGACAAATGTTACGTGGCCCCTAGAAGAATCAGGATAACATGGAAAAGTTGCACGAAAGGTGGCACAATCAGCACAGATGAGACCAAGAAACGCAGGCTGGTTGATTTCCCCCTGCCATCACATTGGAAGAAAATAAAAGAAAGATCTTACTTGGCATCAAGCATTTTGTTAAACACCGCCTTGACCTTGCCGTCAGGACCGATGAAGAACGTCTCCCTTCCAGGCGCAGATCCCAGAAAACGCTTTTGGACACCGTAAGCTGCTCTAGTCTCGTCCTTTGCATCTGAGAGGAGTGGGAAAGATATTTTGCGCTCCTGTTGAGATTTGAAAGGTCAAAAGGGGGCACCGTCAGAAAAAAAATCAGTCGCAACATCAATCGCGACAGAGGAGGGGAAGCAGTTTCTCACCTCGGCGTAAGTCTTAAGAGTCTCCACAGGGTCTGTTTCATCCACCAATCCAAACGAAGGAGTTGGCAGCTGTCCCACCTTATTAAATACAGTGTTCAAAGACCTGCCACTCACCGGAGCTGATTCCAACCACCGTCAAGCCGGGAGTCTTGAACAACGGATCATCCTTTAATGCATCTCCAAATGAGCAAATCTCCTTGTTACACACAGCTGTAGTGGCACTGCCAGCAATCCAACCATACACATCATCAGCTCGCCGTCTCTGGCGGTTCCTGAAACGAAGACAGAGAAGGGTGCTCACCTTGGGTAGAAGAAAACGACAGTTGGTCCATTAACTCCAATGGGAACCGTATAGGAATCTCCTTTATTGGATGGCAAGGTGATCGCTGGGGCTTCCTTTCCGATGAGGGACATGGTGTGCTGGTTCTGAGGTGAATGTGAGGTTGGCAGATGGAGTGGTTAGCTGAGTTGATGTATTTCAAGTACTTCTTGTGTAAGGGAAGAAAGAATGGTCCGTTCTTATATGTTTCGTCGCCCTGCTAGAAGAAATCTCAAAACTTCCTTTCTTCTCGCGGTGTTTGGGTTCGATGGCAATGACGTTACCGAGACCGGTCGTGACTGTACACGTTCGGCCCTGCTTCTCAAGCTAGATCTCCGTCTCATTTCTGATTGTATCAGAGTAGTCAGCTTGGACATTTCAGAATGCCCGGAGTTTTGGTAAGCAGAATCAATTTACCCCGGTGAAGACCTATCGTTTCGGTTTTGCAAGGCGCACGCGAAAAATCACACCCGCCCTCACAATTTGAGTTTGTTCGCCATGAGCTCTAGGTAGAACGCATTGTACCAGGATATACTAACCTTTTGTGGAAAGAGGAAAAATAAACGAAGAATGTAAATAAAAAATTGAGGATGTCTTCCGAATGAGTCGCTCGAGCAATCAAAAAATCTGTCCTTGCTCTCGACAAGCACACCGGCAGGATCTCAAATACACCAGGTAAGTGAAATTGCCATGCAGAGTGGATACGAACAAGAGACTTACCGGATCTGACCTATTTTGCACCTTGTCCCTTTTTGCAGTTCATTCCATGTCAAAGTGTATCGGAAAGGACTGTAATATCTCACCAGCACGCTTTGAATGCCCTTCGTGTATGAAGTTCGTCATATCTTCGTATTCTCTCTTTCAATATGTTCTTGTTTCGCTAAGTAGGTTCCGATTTGACCTTGCGCAGGCTTGAAATCCGTGGGAGCTTCTTCCACTCGCAGGATTGCTTCAAAAAGAGCTGTGAGTAGCACATCATTTAATGAAGACAACCACTTTCTATGCTAATTATCGATTGAACCTTGCTCTTGCAGGGGTAAGAGCATCCGTCAAAGAGCTTTTTTCCCGGGCTGTTCAATTACTAACCTGATTCATCTTCCTCAACCTTACAGCCAACGCATCAACTCCTACACAAACAAGCGAAACTAGCAGCCTCAATAGCCTCCCTCTCCACCGCCGCAGCAGCCAACAACGACCTCCCTGTCCTCGAAGGCGGCGTCCAGACCTACATCAAGGACCCTTCGTTCCCATACACAGGCCCACTCCGCCCTGTTTACCCGCTGTCGGAGAAGAGGATCGTCCCCTCACATATACCGAGACCGGATTATGCTGATCATCGTAGGTCTTTGCTTGATATTGGTCCAGCCGCTTGACTCTGACTAGCTGATATTGCGGGTCGCAGCAAAGGGAGAGTCGCAGTGCGAGATCGACGAGGCGATGAGGAATAGGAACGGACTGAATATCAAGATTCATACACCGGAGGAGATTGAGGGTATGAGGGAGGTCTGTAAGGTAAGTCCTCCTTTCGTTCCTCAATGTACATGGCTGCCAAAATCATCGCCAAAGAGCAGGACAACCTATTCTTTTTCATTCACCCTTCAAAGCGCTCTCTTCTAAAAACACCTTTTGTCTCTTTCCAGCTCGCGAGAAAAGTCCTCACCATTGCAGCAGCAGCAATCAAGCCAGGAGTAACAACAGATGAAATCGACGCGATCGTCCACGCCGAGTGCTTGAAGAGGGATGCTTACCCATCGCCGTTGAACTACAGGAAGTTTCCCAAGAGCGTATGCACGAGTGTCAACGAGGTCATTTGCCATGGGATTCCCGACCAACGCCCGTTGCAGGAAGGGGATATCGTCAATTTAGATGTAACGCTTTGTGAGTCTGTTGACTGTATTTATTGTTGGTACGGTTGTGCTGATTCGCGTCTTTTGCTAATATCTAGATTACAAAGGTATTCCTCTCTTCTGCCTCGATATCGCTCGTGGAAACTGCTGATCGTTTCCTCCCATACCTCTTGGTCTCTGTTTGCTGTTTGTGCAGGATACCACGGAGACGTCAACGCAACAGTACGATTACTCTTCTCAATTTATTTATTTATTTATTTTACATTCCTTAACCTCTTTTTTCCGTCTCCAGTACCCAGTCGGCCAAGTCGACGAGACCTCCCAAAAGCTCATTGACACAACTAAGGAAGCGACGATGAAGGCCATCGCGGCGTGTAAACCAGGCGTGCCGTACTCTGAGATCGGTAACGTTATTGAAAGTGTCGCTAAACCAGCGGGATTCAGTATCGTCAGGCAATACACGGGACATGGGATCAATAACTTGTTTCACTGCGGCCCGAATGGTGCGTCCTCTATTCAGCTTCTATCCCTTCTCTCTTTACTCAGGAGGATTGTAAATCTTCTGCTAGTTCTCCACTATGGTAAAAACAAAATGCCAGGGTTCATGAAAGAAGGTCACATCTTCACAATTGGTACGTCCGACTTACACCCAGGTTCTCGTTTTTTTGGTTAACGCTTCTACCGCCGATGTCCCTGCCACCTACAGAACCTATGATTAACACTGGTGTCCAGAGCTTGATCCACTGGGACGACGACTGGACTGCCGTCACGAAGTAAGCACGGTCGCTCTCGCACTGTAGAGCCTGGCTACTGACTGGAACCGAATTATCGTTCGCTAGGGATGGAAAGCGCAGCGCTCAGTTTGAAGAAACCATTTTGTGAGTTCTTATTCCCTGTTCTTACATTTTCTGAGGTGTGTGACTAATGCTGGTCTCACAGGATCACGGCAACGGGTGCAGAAATCTTGACTGGTCCGATCAAAAGGAAGAGGTAGAGGGACGAACGGAGTTCTTATGGAGGTGACCTCTTAGCTCGGATTTTCATCTGAAGATCCTTTTTGATGAGGATTATCTGTTGGAGTCATATACTCTTTCGTTTACTCTCACTGTCGAGTTGAAAGGCATGGCATCTTTCAGTGTACCATCTCTCTTGGTCTTCCATTCTCTTGGCCCAACTCAAGCAAGAAGGGTTCAATCTTTCGTAGAACAGCCTCTATGGGCCCAAACTCTTGGGACTCACAAGACGGCCACAGCGTGATCTAAAAAATCCCTTTGACAGGCGGGGTTTAAGGTCACTTTGCTGCGCAATAGCGTACCAACCCGATGAGATTTCACCACTGCTATTGACGCCTGCTTATTGATTCACATTATTGGGAAACAGGAGTCTGGATCTTCCGAGAAGTTTGAGCGTCAGGGGAGTTGACAGTCAGCCAGGCGCGTCCGGCTCGAAAGCATATACAATGCGCTCGAGCCCCTGTGTCTGCGACCTCATTCCGACTTGGGCTCCTTTTTGGATTGTCACTCCCCAACCACCACTCCTTCTTTTCATCTCACTCTCCAATCTGGTACTACATAGAAGGCAATATTTCTGCTTGTCTGCACAGTTTCCTTTCGACCCCAACTCAAACAAAGCCATCGGGGTTCCCTTCGTCCGTCTCCAATTTCGATATTCCCACGACCCGATTAAAAAAGAGCGGTAGCAGAAATATTGAACTGAACGTTCAAAGATCGTCTTAGTTTCTCAAAGGTACGTTTTTCTCATTTCATTGGATAATACTACTCAATTTCGTTCCTCAGAGCTAATGGGTCCATTGACTGCGTGTTGCTCTCTATTCGGTTCTTTACTTGGATACCAAAAGCTAGCATTCTTCTGGTGAGCTTCAACAACACTTCCTGAAGAACCTTGATTATCAATATCTCTTTATTCAGCTTCTTGCTATGATCTCTTTCTTGATCGTAGCGTTGCGCGTTTTGCCCGTCTTGAAACGTCGAGGATCGCATGAGAAGGGCGCTGACCTCGTTTTTGGCTTTTTGCTCTATTCACTGAAACTACAACAGCCATTCTTCTCATAAGCTTTTGCTATGCCATCTGAAAACAAAATCGACTTGAAATTCGAAGCCCGTGATCCAACTTGCACCCTTCTGACACCTCCTATCAGCCCGACAGCGCGAAGACAAGAGTTCTTCTTTTCTCACATGCCTGGATATACCACTACACCAGAACTCTCTACTACTAGCAGCTCTAGCTCGTCCAATGGTGACAGCCCAAACACCAACCACTCGCTCTTGTCATACGGTGGTCCAGCCTTCGCATACCCTGAAACGTCAACCACCTCGATGATCTCGGCTGGAATGAATAGCATCAAGGTCTCTGTGCCATCGGAACAGGGGAGATTCACGCACATGCACAAAAGGAGCTTGTCGAACACCATATCTGCTGAGAAAGGCCAACATGAAGCTGGTGGGCCAACAAGTCCCAAAGGTCACCCACTGAGCGATAGTGGTTGGGGAACGCTGGGAAGAAACACGTTGATCGGTCTAGGCCTAGGCATTAATGAAGATGAAGATCATCAAGGTAGCAGTGGGTTCGGGTTTGGTCTCAGTGCGGGTGCGGCCAGGAGGAAGGCTTTAAAGCGCAAGCAATCCGACCTCGGGCTGCCAGGTCTAAACTTTGAGGTGACTTTCATAATCAATATATCAAAAGCTCTTTTTATTACATGGCAAATTTTCTGACCTCTTTATTTTCCTTGTGTAGGCTGAAGGTACTACTAAATATCAAATCTTTGGCTCCCTTTCCTTCATCTTTCAATCCATCGCTAGGCCACCAACGATTCGCAGACGCAGCAAACGCCCATGGATCCTCTTGATTCTCCTCATCATTCTTTCCATGTTAGTTTCACCTTTTTTAACTTTTGTAGCTTGAAAGATCGGTCATGTTCAAACTTTGTTTTTCTCAGTCTCTTCGTTCGCTCGGGGGGACTCAATCGCAGTTCCTCCGGCACATCACTCAAGGAAAAAGAACAGCAGGAGCTTCGTAATCTGCTCCAGAGAGCCAGAGCTTCATCGGCGAATGCGGCTACTTTGGGTGGTTCATTGAAGGGTGGTGTCTCTCCGGCTGTTGATGTGGTCCAGTGGAAGTGGAGAAACCATGGAAAGGATGAACTGGCTGCGTTGATGAACGTGAGTGGTTACTCTTTCTTAGTCTTGATTCAAAAAACTCTAACTTATTGTTTTTCCTCTTCAGTTTATTCTCTCAAATAGTTTCCATGTGCTTCCATTAGTTGATTCAACTGTCCCACTAGATCCAAGTAAGCCGTTCCCCTCTCCTTTTTCAACAAGCAATTCTCTTACCATATTTTTACTATTTTCGAAGACGTCGTCCTTCCTTTCTCACCTGAAGCTTTAAACGCCGACGAACAACTCTCCGAACTTGTAGCTTCAATCTGGAACGATTTCCCCGTTATAGTCCTTGGTTTGAGTAAAGATGCTGATACAAGAGCGTTTAGAAATCTGTTGAAATCTTTGTGGATTACTCCTGAGGAGGCGATCGAGGAAATTAATGAGAGAGGTGAGTTGTGAGAAGAGTCCATGTCCAGTTTTGAATCTCACCTGACGAGGTTGTTATTGTTCGATATAGCGGACGCTGATTATCTGAGACCTATGCTAGCTAGGCTACTGGGAACCGAGGAACTTCCTCTCCTCTTGATCCATGGAGAAGTTGTAGGGGGTTGGAAGCAAGTTGATACGTGAGTCGACCATTTCTTTGTACCAAAAAAAGATCAAATAACTGACGCTTGGTTACTGTAGTCTTCACCAATCTGACAGACTCGTTCCTCTCATTGAATCGTCAGGAGCCCAACTCTCACCACCAAAACTCAAAGGAAAAGCTCTGAAGCAATACCAGGCCGAGATTGAACGCCAGAGAGTTGCTGAGGCTGCTCGTGAAGCTAAAGAGGAGCAGTACGAGGCTCAAATTGCTGCTGCTGTTGAGGGAAAAGCCTAGACCGATATCAAAAGGTACCTCAAACCTTCATTTAAAATGACATAAACAAAGATACGACACCGTGGGATCCCTGGAACGCTCTCACATTGGGAGGGATGGACTATTTTACGCACATCTTGGACTGAGTCGCTGTCTTCATACCTAGATTAGCATCAATCACTAGAATCTTACTCTCTCACAACCTTGCATTCCACATAACGCTGTCTTGTCTGTCGATATTTTACTCATGTAGATCCAATTCTCTCCATCACTGGATCCTTGATCTGAGTCACATCACATAACAGCTGGTGCATATTTTTCACGTTTGTGGAGGAAACATTCACATGGTATCAGTTATGCAAGTGTATGAGGAAGATGTTCTCCATCGCGCTGGACGTGTTGTTGTGTGATGCTGCCTTTTTTTTTTTGTAGTTCTTCATTCTAGCTTCTGAAGGGAACGTGGTTGAAACAGCCAAGAGATCGGCATTATTTTTCTGAGAGGGATGGATGTAATTCATCTCCAAATTTACCTGCTTATATAGCCAGAAAGATTAAGGAGTTTGCTGGTCGCGAGGTATCGATGGCAACTTTGAAGCTCGTTGTCCTTCACGTCTCCCAGGTTCTCCAAACCATTGATTCCCGGAAACGCATCCATTATAAAACACTGTTATTTAGCAATGTACAGAGATTTCTGTCTGTTCTGAGTGTCCGAGAACGCTCGCTGCCCGTGGAACGCTCACTTTCGCGCTCAAAACTTGCGCAGAAAATATGCAATGCAAGAGACTGGTTATAAAACTACCTAAATAGATTAGAGAGCGATGGCGACACGTTCGGCTCATTTTTCTCGCAAGGTCGAGCGTGCGTTAGTCGCCTGGCAGCTGACACCCACCCACCTTTCATTCGAAAAGCTGAGGCCCTGCTTCCCCGCGATGGAAATGCTGGCCGCAGCTTCGGCACCATCTCTGGTATCCTCAGCAGAGACCGGAGAGTCAAGCTCAATCAACACTCCTGCGCAGGCGTGCAGTTCACGCTCAGAGGACTCTGATGAAATCGAAGGCATACTTGAATCTGCTCCTGCAACCAGAATCAAGAGGAAGCTCTCCCAAGCTATCATTGATTACCAGGAAACTGATTCAGAATCGTCTGAGGAAGAGGAAGAGGTTCTTCCAGCCAAAAAGGTTCGTAGGCTGAAGGAGAGCGAAGGGTTGAATGAGATGTTCCAAGGTTAGTATCACATCTCAATATTCCCTTGGGCATTAAACTCCATCTACGAACATTTTCCTTACCTTTGGCCTGTTCACTAGATCTCTCCAAGAGACCTTTTTCATCTCGAGCTTCTATGGGAGGTCTCGCCGCTTGCTCGTCGGGCTCGACCTCTTCGGTAGCTCGAAACACACCACCTATACCTCGTAAAGGCCGCCAATCCCTCCCAGCATTCTCCAGCATTCCAGCAGCCAGCTACTCCAAGTCGACCGACTCGAAAATCAAGCTTAAACGAACGACCTCGCGCAAAAACGCCATTCGTTCAATTTCCTCCGGCGCTCTAGCCATTCGCTCTCAACCTGCTGAATCTCCCAAATACGCCCCTATAAGAAGAAGATTCAACAAGGAATCTGACCTCATTGCTAACCCACCTTCCTCAAAACGGCCTCGTGCGAGTTTGGCTGGCCCCTCTGCCACTGCTGTAACCAAAACAAAGTCTAGATCAGCTTCCAAACCCTCTCTCAAAGCAGCAATCGTCTCAGGAACAAGCCATTCTATTTCCTTTAGGAGAAAAGTTCAGGCTAGGTCTGAGGAGGAGCAGTTGGAAAGTGAGGTCTCAGAGGATTCAGAGTCAGAGGAATGTGAGGGGGCACGGAGGACGAGCAAGAGGGTCGTCAAGCGGCCTGAACGGCTGGTCGAGAAAGGTTCCGCACCCTTCGATCTTGAACGGGCTCTCCGAAGCGAGTTTGGACGTCTATCTGGCAGTTTGGGTCGACTCGGCGGCAATCTACGGGGCGGAACGGTTGTCAACGACCGAAGGACCGTCAGAGGGAGCAGGCGTATCAAAGCTCTCGTCAAGGCTCAAGCTCAGCTAGCCAAGAGGTCGAGCGGTGGTGCTCTCAAAAGGACTACTGGTCACAGCGTTCTTGTGAAGAATCGCATCGTCAGCGGGACGGTTGCCAAACGGACTGGCCACGGCGTCTCAGCAGGACCACGGGCAGCGAAGAAGACTGATAAGTTGACTCTTGGAAAACAGATTGGTCGAAGAAAAAGAGCTCAAGTTGAGGATGCTAATGATGATTCTGATTCTGACGATGATTGGGATGATGATGATTATGAGGAGGAGAGAGGGAAGAGAAATGTCGAGAAAGCCCCTCATCTTCTCGCAAAGAAATGGTTAACAAAAGGTGAGACTTTCTCTCCATCCTATTTTATTGGCTTTGGCACTAACATTATTATTGCCATCCTACCGCTCTCAGGTCTGTATGCTCCAGATGAACTCTCGGTCGCAGTCCCAACAGCAGGTACTCGTTCAGAAAAAGCCAAAGTGATGAAAGGCGTCACAATTCTCAACCCAGCTCTTCCACTTCCAGTTCATTATGGTGCACATTTTTTGGAGGAAGAGAGGGACTTCCAGCTGGATTACAATCTCATGTATAAATGGAGCCAGGGAGCGTTGGGTCAGAAGAGGAAACCGGATAAGTTTGTAAGCTTACGATCAAGTGAGTGTCTCTATTTCTTTTCAAAAAAAATAAAAATTGTTCTTCCAAGCTAAAGTAAGATAATCCTCCCCCCTTCTCTGTAAGTTGCGTACCCCGATAGGCCGAAGGATGGTTGTGATCCCGAAATCTGTCAGTGCGAGCTCCCTTCTCAAAGAGAGCTGGATGCCGGAGTGGAAGCTTGCGGTGAGAACTGCATGAACAGGTGAGTACCTCTTCTGATGAACTTGTCTTGTCTTGTTGATCAGAATTTTATTCTCTGCCTTCTGACAGATTGATGCAGTATGTCTGCCACCCAAAGACTTGCCCTTGCGGCGAGCTATGCTCTAATGGCCCGCTCCACAAACGTCAACAAGCACTTACTCAGGTGTTTTGGGTAAGCTAGTTTTATCTCTTTCCCATCAGGATTCCTTCCATCGTGACACCTGGATCTGATCATCACCGTTATTTCATTCACAGGCTGGCGCTCGTGGACATGGTCTCAGAGCTGCTGAACCCATTGAAGCTGATCAGTTCGTTCTTGACTATCGTGGAGAAGTTGTTACTATTGAAGAATATTACACCAGAGTCGAAACAATCTATAAAGGCAGGAAGCGTGAGTTGTGTTTATTTGGTATCAGAGTCAGCCGTCGGTGCTGATGAGATCCTATGATTCTTGACTTCTGTCCTTAGACTTCTATGCTCTGGATTATGGTTCTGGGGAAGTAATCGATGCGGGTCAAAAAGGAAATGTCGCTCGTTTCATCAATCATAGCTGTGAACCGAATCTGGAGGTCAGAAGGGTTACAACTCTTGGTGCTGGTCTGGAGGAGTATGAGATCGGATTTTTCGCTCTGAGACCAATCCAGAGAGGGGAAGAAGTGGGTCCGGTGTTGTTTTTATCTGTTCTTCTCATTTATCTACTAACCTTTGCCTTCATTTCCAACAGCTGTCTTACAACTACAAATTTCACAACTTTTCTGTCACCGCACGGTCTGAAGCTGCTGAAAGAGCTGCAAAACGTCTCCTGTTGGCGTCAGGTGAAGCAGCACCAGCTCTGATGGAGTACGAAGAAGCTCGCCCTTGTCTCTGCGGTGCCCCCACTTGTCGTCGATGGTTGGGCAAAGCTCTGGACGAGCCAGAGCCGAGTGCGAGGTCAAAGATGAAGGCGAAGATCGGATCTACCAAAGCTAAAGTCGTTGGAAAAGTTGGCAGACCCAAAAATTCAGCCACCTCGTCTTCCTTGCGACGCAATGCTTCATCAACCTTCATGAAGCCCAAAGCCAAGGTTGGTCGACCTCGCAAAAGAGAGAAGTCGGAAACCCCGGAACCAGTGAAGTCAAAAACAGCAAATTCTTCCAGGAAATCAGCGGTCTTGTCCTCTCCGCGGCCAACTAACAATACTGCTTCGAAAAAGCCGAAAAAGCCTACTGCGAAAGCAACCAGATCTGATCTGAAGGTCCAATCAAAGCAAAATAAATTGAAGCTGACCCCCAAAAGATTCACCTCTAGCACTGGAACGAGGTCCTCATCTATCATTTCTGGTCTCAAGAGAATGCAAAAGGCGGAGCCCATCGGCCATTCTGTCCCTTCTCCGCGAGACCAAAGACGCCTCAAGAGGGAGCGAGAAAGAGAAGAAGCCGAGAAGAAAAGCGAGATGGATGTGGATGAAGAAGAAGATCGGGACGAAGACACCGCAGATGGATTACCCAATGTGGTCCTGAACGTCCAGGGCAACAGAAGGGGTCTTCATATGAGAGAGCGTAGGAAATCAGGTCTTGAATCAGCACCAGCAAATATGAACTCCTCAGCACCACCGTCTACTGAAATTTCACCACCAAGTAAACCCAAGCAAAAACAAATTCCTGCATCTAAATCAACTCCAGCTCCTGCCATTCCCGTCAGATCCTCCCTGACAAAGTTGTCCACAGCTATATCGTTTTCCAACTCCCTCTCGATTAAATCGGAGCAGCGCTCACAACCTCTTTCAATTTTTGGTGTTCGCATTGTACCACTCGTCGACAACCCTCGCTATGATGCGTCCGGTCCAAACAAACCAGGTTGGAATGGCTATTACCGTCGATACTTCACTCTAACCGGTCCTTGGACACCAACGAGGAGCAATACCGGCACTGGAAGCATTCCGATCATTCGTAAACCAGCCTTGGATTTAGAAGGAAACATGGTCCTCTACACTTTCCCAATCTTCGACCTTTCTACAACTGATCGTCGCACATTTTCTCGTCCACAAAGGAGGCGGATGAGTGAACTGAAGAGAAAACTGGTCTTGCATAGGATCAAATATCACACAAGAAGGGCGATGAAGATCAAAGCCTTGAAGGTTAGATCTGAGCGCATTGCTCGCCTCAGGCATGCGAAGAAGAGAAACAGAGAGACTCCCACCGTTACTTCAGCCTTGGATCGTTCTCTGTTTGTTGGTTTCCTTGGTAGATCGGTCGAGAAACCTCGAAGTAGAATTCTGGATCTGCTTACATCTGTAGGTATCTAAGAGTGTTAGTGTCTCGCCGCTCATTTTCCCGCGCTTGTTTGTTTGTAATTTATTTTCCACACCATTGACTCAAGAAGTTCCTTCTGGTTGATGGTTGATATATACGAACGTCACGTTCAAAGTTGTAGCTGAATTTGTTGCTACTTGCTTGCAGACTATGTATGCTGTTTGGGCCGACACCCAACTGAATAACCAATATCAAGAGAAAAGATAAGAGAAGTATATATTGATAGCGGCTACAGGCTGATAGGATACATGGGAAGAAGAAACTAAATAGAAGAGGAGGTGTACACTGTTTTAAAATTTATAGTATTCAAACGGCAGTTCAGATGAATGAAGAGAAACGCGCACACGATGAGTCTAGGAACCAAACAGCTGTACAACCAAAATAAAGAGGGCTGATATTAAGGACTTTTATTTACAAGCACTTCAGTGCTTTCAGCGACGTGAGGCGGATGTTCCCCACTGCTGCTGATGAGGATAACGAGGTGGTTGTGGTGGTGGAAGAGGGTAAGATGATGGGGGTGGTCCTTGGTTGAGAATGTTTTGCTGGGCCATAATGGAGTGCGAATTGGGCGGTAGTTGGGCATGTGATGGGTAGGAAGACGACGATGACGAGTGTGACGACGCGCTTGCTGGCTGGGATGGAGTTGCTGAAGACGAAGGCATAACGTTGGGAGTTGGCATTAGAGAGCTGAAGCCTTCAGTGTATGTAGCCATTCCGGAGTCTATTGACATTCTGGACTTGATATGACGGGATGTAGGTGTGAAAGAAGCGTCCTGGGAGTCCGACTCGGATGGACGTTTCTTCTTACTCTGTGAGGCTGCCTTTCCTTTCCCTTTTAACCTGCCATCGTCCATCGCATCATTGTTTGAGCTGGACCTGAGGATGTCGCCAAGGCGTCGATTCTCATTCTTGAGTTGGTGAAGTTCGTACTGCCATCCAGTGCCTCGAAGGGTATCCAAACGATCGAACAAGTCGGTTGAATTGCCGACAGAATGGGTCGATCTATCGGTAATTGCGTCCTCTGGAGTATCTTGGAGTATGCGGACTGAGCAAATGATGGTGGATGGGACGATTTTTCTTCCGCGCGACGACGAGCCCTCCCACAGCAGAGAGTCCATGGAGTTGGTGCGTGGGCTTTGGGAAGAGTCATAGACACCCGTTGCCTTCCTGTCCTCCGCGTTCAATAGTGATGAATCGATAGCGTAGAAAGTGGAAATGACATTAACTGTCTCGTTATTGCGGGTGGTGAGGGTGTGTGAGACGCTTGTGAATTTGGTATCTGCTGGGAGACCTCTCGATGAGAGTTCAAGTGCGAACCTAATTTGGGAGTGCGTGGTGTTGTTAGGAGTTGGGACGTCTGGCGATATCATGGCGGTATGTGGTAGGACGCTGGTGGATTCTGCGTCGGGCACAAAGTCTTCCAACAGATGACGGCCAACAACTTCATCTGGTGCATAGCCGAGTCTGGACGCCAAACCTTCAGATGCGTGCAAGACAAGACCTTCGAATGACAGAGTCAAAAGACAGGTTGCTTGTTGCTTCAGCGCACCAGAGGCTATCACAGTATTCCAATCCAGCTTGTGCATGACCCGTTCTCGACCAGATAAGATGACTGCCTTTCTCCCTTTGCCAGGCTCGACATAGAGGCGTCCTGTGCATTCTAACCAAGCCATTCCACTATGCTTCTTCCTCACTCTGAAGAGCAAGTTGACTTCTCTGGCTGGATGTCCTTCTGCCGGCGTGTGAGTCGAGTCTTTGAGTTCACGCATGATTGGAACGACGTCAGAAGGATGGCAAATGTCGGAAATATGTTTGTTGATGAGATCTTCAGGCTCGTATTCCAAGACCTGCTTGACGGCGTCGGATGCGAAGAGGAATTGTCCTTTTAAAGACAGAACATGGACGAAATCTAGAAAAATCAATATGGAAATGGCGGCAATTGTTAGCCTTCTTAAATGAAAAGGTAGCGAGTAAAGGAAACAAATACTTACCACTTGGTGTCTGATAACAAACCTTCAACCACTCGAGCCACAAAGCTTCGTCTCCCCCGATACTTCCAGCACTTCTCAATGATGAACCCAGGACAGACAGTACATCTTGACTCAATCCACTGCCGTCCTGTTTCTTCATCAGGCCAGATGTTCCTCCCATCAGGCTTCCACCTTGATGTAGATGAGGATTGTTCAACGAAGCGACGCTCGATGGAGCTGAGTAGTTGACTTGATATGAGCCATCCCGGATGTTTCGGAGAATTGCATTTGGTGATTCAACCAGGTCGACTTGGAAACCGACGTGGAAAGCGACTTCGTCATCATCGTCTTTGATTGGGATAATGGTCACTAGGTTGATGCTGTGAGTTCATACACAGACAACAACAAAAAACGTCAGAATTTTCCCAGATATACATTTACTCTGAATCCTACTCACAAAGGTACTCCACCTTTCCTATAATTGATCAAGCTCGCTTGACATTCTTTTCCTTGATCCATCAGTTTCTTGAAGTGGGCAACAGCCGAGTTGTCTGTGTAGGTTCTTTTGCTTCCTCGTGGGACATTAGCGTCTGGGCTTTGGAGGAATCTGCAGTTTCTGCCAATGATTTCGGCTTCGGTGTAACCAGTCAATGAGAGGAACGTGGGCGAGGCATAGACGATAGGAGTGTCGAACTTCTTGGCATCCTGGAGTACAACAACGACGGATAAAGGTACAGAGATTAAAAAGTGGTCGTCGAGATTTTTTTGAGATGAGAAAAAATTAGAGTTTGAAAGAACGTACTGTGACCAAGAACGAGCAACTGAAGTCAACAGGACCGAGCTGAATCATTGGATTCTTCCTCATGACGACTCTCGACAGGATACCCATGAGATCAAACCCAGAAGTAGAGTAGAGGCCCTTTGGAATGCTCTCGGGCGATGATTTCTGTTGAAGGTAAGCGACTTGGGCGTCGAACTGTTCTTGAGACAAGGCGTCAGTTTGGTACCTTCCTGTGGTGGTGTAAGGAGGACCAGCTTGCATAGACGATTGAGGGATAGGTTCGAAGGAAGTTGAAACTGGTCCTGATGGGAGAGCATGGGACGTTGTGTGGTTGAGATTGTGGAGCTGCTGTGGTGCCAATGAGGATGCGTAAACGCCGGAAGTGTTGTCGATCTCCATTTCGGGTTCTGGTACTGACGTTGGATGAAGAGATGCTGAAGTACTAGGGAAGGTGTTACCCCAGTGTCGTTCTGTGTCGAACGCACCGAGGTTGTTGTCGTCCGGCGTCATTGGCCCTCCAGATCTTACATCCACAAAGCTCCTTCCGTCTCTACCAACATTTCCACCTCCCATTAAGTCTGAGCTCGAGCCACCAGCGTTGCTGACGGTACTCCACATGAGGTCTCTACCACCAGCCAAGTTTTCTTCCATTGCGCCTCCGATCGAGCCTCGACTCCCTCCGATACCAGAGAACAGATGATCATGTTGGAATGGGAAATGGGCTTCGACACCAGTGTCTTGACCTGGTTTGACTGCAGGTGAACCTAGAAAGGAGGGAATCTGTAGGAGAGGAGGGGGGAATGGGAATCGTGGCGAACGACAAGTGCGCAAAGGAACAAATAGGCAACCAAGGTGTCAGTTCCAGTGATTAAAAAAAGCCAAGAAGTAAGAAACATGAAAAAGATCTCCTTTTCCCACAACTGAGGTGCTAGATCATGAAGGGAAAAAAGAGCAACGACGGAGGCGGTTCCCGGCAATTGGAAAAAGCAACTGGCGCTCTCACTACGCTTACAAAAAAAAGAAAAAAAAAAAAGTTTACTGACCTGGAATGGAAAATCATTCATCTTGTCTGCCCGTATGAGACCTTGCAAGCTTGTATCCATAGCAGAGCCGTTGAGGGCGTCAGGCGAGAGGGGGAAGTGATTGGAAGCTGAGGAGGAGCGGTGGGAGCTGGGCGTGGGAGCGTCGTAACCATATGCACCCACGCTCTCCTGGCCCGGGTTCGACTGGGGATAGAGGGCAGGGGAGGCAGAGGAGTAGGAGCC